>CAMRHE010001325.1:0-131844 GCA_947044405.1 Leptodactylus fallax
GTGGTACTGTGCAAAGTCTGTATATACGGAATAAGAGCAGATACTGAGAATTACACCCAGTATACAGGACAAGAGAAGTGGTACTGTGCACTGTCCATATATAGAACAAGAGCAGATACTGAGAATTACACCCAGTATACAGGACAAGAGAAGTGGTACTGTGCACTGTCCTATATACAGAATAAGGGCAGATACTGAGAATTACACCAGTATACAGGACAAGAGAAGTGGTACTGTGCACTGTCCATATACACAGAATAAGAGCAGATACTGAGAATTACACCTAGTATACAGGACAAGAGAAGTGGTACTGTGCACTGTCCGTATATACAGAATAAGAGCAGATACTGAGAATTACACCAGTATAGAGGACAAGAGAAGTGGTACTGTGCACTGTCCATATATACAGCATAAGAGCAGATACTGAGAATTACACCAGTATACAGGACAAGAGAAGTGGTACTGTGCACTGTCCGTATATACAGAATAAGAGCAGATACTGAGAATTACACCAGTATACAGGACAAGAGAAGTGGTACTGTGCACTGTCCTTATATACAGAATAAGAGCAGATACTGAGAATTACACCAGTATACAGGACAAGAGAAGTTGTACTGTGCACTGTCCGTATATACAGAATAAGAGCAGATACTGAGAATTACACCCAGTATACAGGACAAGAGAAGTGGTACTGTGCACTGTCCGTATATACAGAATAAGAGCAGATACTGAGAATTACACCAGTATATAGGACAAGAGAAGTGGTACTGTGCACTGTCCGTATATACAGAATAAGGGCAGATACTGAGAATTACACCAGTATACAGGACAAGAGAAGTGGTACTGTGCACTGTCCATATACACAGAATAAGAGCACTACTGAGAATTACACCAGTATACAGGACAAGAGAAGTGGTACTGTGCACTGTCCGTATATACAGAATAAGGGCACTACTGAGAATTACACCAGTATACAGGACAAGAGAAGTGGTACTGTGCACTGTCCTTATATACAGAATAAGAGCAGATACTGAGAATTACACCCAATATACAGGACAAGAGAAGTGGTACTGTGCACTGTCCGTATATACAGGATAAGAGCAGATACTGAGAATTACACCCAGTATACAGGACAAGAGAAGTGGTACTGTGCACTGTCCTTATATACAGAATAGGAGCAGATACTGAGAATTACACCAGTATACAGGACAAGAGAAGTGGTACTGTGTACTGTCCATACAGTTGTGTTAAAAAGTTTATATACCCCGACAGATTTATTTTTTTTTTTTCAGAGAATATGAATGATAACAGAAAATCTTTTTCTCCACTCATGGTTAGTGGTTGGTTGAAGCCATTTAAAAAAAAGTATCTAGTCAGCCACCAATTGTGCAAGTTCTTCCACTTATAAAGATGAGGCCGGCCTGTAATTGTCATCATAGGTAGACCTCAACTATGAGAGACAAAATGAGAAAACTAATCCAGAAAATCACATTGTCTGATTTTTAAAGAATTTATTTGCAAATTATGGTGGAAAATAAGTATTTGGTCACCTACAAACAAGCAAGATTTCTGTCTCTCCCAGACCTGTAACTTCTCCTTTAAGAGGCTCCTCTGTCCTCCACTCATTATCTGTAGTAATGGCTCCTGTGTGACATTGTTATCAGTATAAAAGACTCCTGCCACAACCTCAAACAGTCACACTCTAAACTCCACTATGGTGAAGACCAAAGAGCTGTGGAAGGACCAGAAACAAAATGGTAGCCCTGCACCAGGCTGGGAAGACTGAATCTGCAATAGGCAAGCAGCTTGGTGTGAAGAAATCACCTGTGGGAGCAATAATTAGAAAATGGAAGACATACAAGACCACTGATAATCTCCCTCCATCAGGGGCTCCACGCAAGATCTCACCCCGTGGGGTCACAATGATCCCAGAACCAGACGGGGGGACCTAGTGACTGACCTGCAGAAAGCTGGGACTAACGTAACAAAGGCTACCGTCAGTAACACACTACGCCGCCAGGGACTCAGATCCTGCAGTGCCAGACGTGTCCCCCTACATAAGCCAGTACATATCCGGGCCCGTCTGAAGTTTGCTAGAGAGCATTTGGATGTTCCAGAAGAGTATTGGGAGAATGTGCTATGGTCAGATGAAACCAAAGTACAACTGTTTGGTAGAAACACAACTCGTGGTGTTTGGAGGAGAGTGAATGCTGAGTTGTATCCAAAGAACACCATACCTACTGTGAAGCATGGGGGGGCAACATCATGTATGGGGCTGTTTCTCTGCAAAGGGACCAGGACGACTGATCCGTGTACATGAGTGAATGGGGCCATGTATGGTGAGATTGTGAGTGCAAACCTCCTTTCATCAGCAAGGGCATTGAAGATGAAACGTGGCTGGGTCTTTCAGCATGACAATGATCCCAAGCACACCGCCAGGGCAATGAAGGAGCGGCTTCGTAAGAAGCATTTCAAGGTCCTGGAGTGGCCTAGCCAGTCTCCAGATCTCAACCCCAAAGAAAACCTTTGGAGGGAGTTGAAAGTCCGTGTTGCCCAGCGACAGCCCCCAAAACATCCCTGCTCTAGAGGAGATCTGCATGGAGGAATGGGCCGACATACCAGCAACAGTGTGTGCCAACCTTGTGAAGACTTACAGGAAACGTTTCACCTCTGTCATTGCCAACAAAGGAGATAGAACAAAGGATTGAGATGAACTTTTGTTATTGACCAAATACTTATTTTCCACCATAATTTGCAAATAAATTCTTTAAAAATCAGAGAATGTGACTTTCTGGATTTGTTTTCTCATTTTGTCTCTCATAGTTGAGGTCTACCTATGATGACAATTACAGGCCGGCCTCATCTTTATAAGTGGGAGAACTTGCACAATTGGTGGCTGACTAAATACTTTTTTTCCCCACTGTATGATAGAGGTATTACAGTGCACTGTCTGTATATATATAGGATAGAGGTTGTCCTGTGCAGTATAGATCTTTTAGAGCAGATATTATACATGTAGAGCGCCCTCACTCAGTAATAGATGCCAGTAGTCACACAACCTGTCCTGCCGCTTCCTGAGCTTCCCCGGAGGGATAATTGTAGAGAGGTGAGGTCGGTATATACAGGCACATAACTGACATACTGAGCTCCGGGCGTCATGTACATCAGAGGGATCGAGCCCAGACATGTAGATCGCCTTGTGTCACTTCCCGCCCCCCTCCTTTTTGAGAAGGAATCTATTCTGTGTCTCACAATGTCCGCATAGCGCCACCCAGCAGTCTAACATGAAATGACTGATACATTAATAGTATCGCCATTGGCAGTCTATCGTGATCTACTAACATGACTGTACTGCAGATGGCCATAGAAATAGCGTCTGACAGGGATGTCCGCGCCAGCAATCTGAGGGCAACCTTTGGATTTCTTCCGCAGATGTGCTGTAGACAGAGTTGCCAACTTTCCCACATTTGCCAGGATAGTTTTGAATTTTCCAAAATGGGGGAACCTCCTTCCAGTTCTGTTAACTGCGCTGATTGCAGCTGATCGGTGGGGGTGCCGGGTGTCGGACCTTTAGTATTTAGACCCCTTTATGTACTGTGCAGCAGAGACAAGTCAGTAATGAAGTGCTGCCACCTAGAGGTCAAAATAGTCTGAACTCAAGTAGATCCTGTACATGATGCAGCCTGCATGCTAAGTGACAGGGTATGATGAAAAACTGGTGGGCTGGGCCTAAATTATAATGACTTTTATGCCCCCACGTGCCAACATTCCTGACAACAGAGCTGTGACCTGACCTACATTATAAATCACAGCTTAGGCTTTCACCATGAAAGTGAGAAGAGAAATCTGCAGCGAATGGTAAACATGCTCCGAATGTTACAGGCATTGTCCTATTAGGACATGTGGACTAATACAGACCCCTAAAATAATAAAGACCCCAGACCAGACCCCTAAACTAATACAGACCCCAACAAGACCCCCTAAACTAATACAGACCCCAGACAAGACCCCCCTAAACTAATATAGACCCCAGACCAGTCCCCCTAAACTAATACAGACCCCAGACCAGACCCCTAAACTAATACAGACCCCAGACCAGACCCCTAAACTAATACAGACCCCAACAAGACCCCCTAAACTAATACAGACCCCAGACCAGACCCATAAACTAATACAGAACCCAGACCAGACCTCTAAACTAAAACAGACCCCAGACTAGACCCCCTAAACTAATATAGACCCCAGACCAGTCCCCCTAAACTAATACAGACCCCAATAAGACCCCCTAAACTACTACAGACCATAGACCAGACCTTCAAAACTAATTCAGATCCCAGACCAGACCCCTAAACTAATACAGACCCCAGACCAGACCCCTAAACTAATATAGACCCCAGACCAGTCCCCCTAAACTAATACAGACCCCAACAAGACCCCCTAAACTACTACAGACCATAGACCAGACCTTCAAAACTAATTCAGATCCCAGACCAGACCCCTAAACTAATACAGACCCCAGACCAGACCCCTAAACTAATACAGACCCCAGACCAGAGTCCTAAACTAATACAGACCCCAGACCAGAGCCCTAAACTAATACAGACCCCAGACCAGTCCCCCTAAACTAATACAGACCCCAGACCAGTCCCCTAAAATAATACAGACCCCAACAAGACCCCTAAACTAATACAGACCCCAGACCAGACCCCTAAACTAATAGAGACCCCAGACCAGACCCCTAAACTAATACAGACCCCAGACCAGACCCCTAAACTAATACAGACCCCAGACCAGACCCCTAAACAAATACAGACCCCAGACCAGACCCTTAAACTAATACAGACCCCAGACCAGACCCCTAAACTAATACAGACCCCAGAACAGACCCCTAAACTAATACAGACCCCAGACCAGACCCCTAAACTAATACAGACCCCAGACCAGACCTCTAAACTAATACAGACCCCAGACCAGACCTCTAAACTAATGCAGACCCCAGACCAGACCCCTAAAGTAATACAGACCCCAGACCAGACCCCTAAACTAATACAGACCCCAGACCAGACCCTTAAACTAATACAGACCCCAGATCAGACCCTTAAACTAATACAGACCCCAGACCAGACCACTAAACTAATACAGACCCCAGACCAGACCCCCTAAACTAATACAGACCCCAGACCAGTCCCCCTAAACTAATACAGACCCCAGACCAGTCCCCCTAAACTAATACAGACCCCAGACCAGACCCCTAAACTAATACAGACCCCAGACCAGACCCCTAAACTAATACAGACCCCAGACCAGACATCTAAACTAATACAGACCCCAGACCAGACCCCCTAAACTAATACAGACCCCAGACCAGTCCCCCTAAACTAATACAGACCCCAGACCAGACCCCGAAACTAATACAGACCCCAGACCAGACCCCTAAACTAATACAGACCCCAGACCAGACCTCTAAACTAATACAGACCCCAGACCAGATCTCTAAACTAATGCAGACCCCAGACCAGACCCTTAAACTAATACAGACCCCAGACCAGACCCCTAAACTAATACAGACCCCAGACCAGACCCTTAAACTAATACAGACCTCAGACCAGACCTCTAAACTAATACAGACCCCAGACCAGACCCCTAAACTAATACAGACCCCAGACCAGACCTCTAAACTAATACAGACCCCAGACCAGACCCCCTAAACTAATACAGACCCCATACCAGACCCCTAAACTAATACAGACCCCAGAACAGACCCCCTAAACTAATACAGACCACAGACCAGTCCCCCTAAACTAATACAGACCCCAGACCAGACCCCCAAATTAATACAGACCCCAGACCAGTCCCCCTAAACTAATACAGACCCCAGACCAGACCCCGAAACTAATACAGACCCCAGACCAGACCCCTAAACTAATACAGACTCCAGACCAGACCTCTAAACTAATACAGACCCCAGACCAGATCTCTAAACTAATGCAGACCCCAGACCAGACCCTTAAACTAATACAGACCCCAGACCAGACCCCTAAACTAATACAGACCCCAGACCAGACCCTTAAACTAATACAGACCCCAGATCAGACCCCTAAACTAATACAGACTGCAGACCAGACCCCTAAACTAATACAGACCCCAGACCAGACCCCTAAACTAATAAAGACCCCAGACTAGACCCCTAAATTAATACAGACCCCAGACCAGACCCCCTAAACTAATACAGACCCCAGACCAGTCCCCCTAAACTAATACAGACCCCAGACCAGACCCCTAAACTAATACAGACCCCAGACCAGACCGCTAAACTAATACAGACCCCAGACCAGACCCCCTAAACTAATACAGACCCCAGACCATACCCCTAAACTAATACAGACCCCATACCAGACCCCTAAACTAATACAGACCCCAGACCAGATCCCTAAACTAATACAGACCCCAGACCAGAGCTCTAAACTAATACAGACCCCAGAGCAGACCTCTAAACTAATACAGACCCCAGACAAGACCCCTAAACTAATACATACCCCAGACCAGACCCCTAAACTAATAAAGACCCCAGACCAGACCCCTAAACTAATACAGACCCCAGACCAGACCCCCTAAACTAATACAGACCCCAGACCAGACCCATAAACTAATACATACCCCAGACCAGACCCCTAAACTAATAAAGACCCCAGACCAGACCCCTAAACTAATACAGACCCCAGACCAGACCCCCTAAACTAATACAGACCCCAGACCAGACCTCTAATCTAATACAGACCCCAGACCAGACCCCTAAACTAATACAGACCCCAGACCAGACCCCTAAACTAATACAGACCCCAGACCAGACCCCCTAAACTAATACAGACCCCAGACCAGACCCCTAAACTAATACAGACCACAGACCAGACCTCTAAACTAATACAGACCCCAGACCAGACCCCTAAACTAATACAGACCCCAGACCAGACCTCTAAACTAATACAGACCCCAGACCAGACCCCTAAACTAATACAGACCCCAGACCAGACCTCTAAACTAATACAGACCCCAGACCAGACCCCTAAACTAATACAGACCCCAGACCAGACCCCCTAAACTAATACAGACCCCAGACAAGACCTCTAATCTAATACAGACCCCAGACCAGACCCCTAAACTAATACAGACCCCAGACCAGACCCCTAAACTAATACAGACCCCAGACCAGACCCGCTAAACTAATACAGACCCCAGACCAGACCCCTAAACTAATACAGACCACAGACCAGACCTCTAAACTAATACAGACCCCAGACCAGACCCCTAAACTAATACAGACCCCAGACCAGACCCCTAAACTAATACAGACGACAGACCAGACCTCTAAACTAATACAGACCCCAGACCAGACCCCTAAACTAATACAGACCCCAGACCAGACCTCTAAACTAATACAGACCCCAGACCAGACCCCTAAACTAATACAGACCCCAGACCAGACCTCTAAACTAATACAGACCCCAGACCAGACCCCTAATCTAATACAGACCACAGACCAGACCCCTATCCTAATACAGACCCCAGACCAGACCCCTAAACTAATACAGACCCCAGACCAGACCTCTAAACTAATACAGACCCCAGACCAGACCCCTAAACTAATACAGACCCCAGACAAGACCCCTAAACTAATACAGACCCCAGACCAGACCCCTAAACTAATACAGACCTCAGACCAGACCCCTAACCTAATACAGACCCCAGACCAGTCCCCCTAAACTAATACAGACCCCAAAAAGACCCCTAAACTAATAAAGACCCCAGACCAGACCCCTAAACTAATACAGACCCCAAGAAGACCCCTAAACTAATACAGATCCCAAACCCCTAACCTAATACAGACCCCAGACCAGTCCCCCTAAACTAATACAGACCCCAACAAGACCCCTAAACTAATACAGACCCCAGACCAGACCCCTAAACTAATACAGACCCCAACAAGACCCCTACACTAATACAGACACCAGCCCAGACCCCTAAACTAATACAGATCCCAGACCCCTAACCTAATTCAGACCCCAGACCAGACCCCCTAAACTAATACAGACCCCAGACCAGACCCCTAAACTAATACAGACCCCAGACCAGACCCTTAAACTAATACAGACCCCAGACCAGACCCCTAAACTAATAAAGACCCCAGACCAGACCTCTAAACTAATACAGACCCCAGACCAGACCTCTAAACTAATACAGACCCCAGACCAGACCTCTAAACTAATACAGACCCCAGACCAGACCCCTAAACTAACACAGACCCCAGACCAGACCTCTAAACTAATACAGACCCCAGACCAGAGCCCTAAACTAATACAGACCCCAGACCAGTCCCCCTAAACTAATACAGACCCCAGACCAGTCCCCCTAAACTAATACAGACCCCACACCAGACCCCTAAACTAATACAGACCCCAGACCAGACCCCTAAACTAATACAGACCCCAGACCAGACCCCTAAACTAATACAGACCCCAGACCAGACCCCTAAACTAATACAGACCCCAGACCAGACCCCTAAACTAAAACTAATACAGACCCCAGACCAGACCCCTAAACTAATACAGACCCCTAAACTAATACAGACCCCAGACTAGACCCCCCTAAACTAATACAGACCTCAGACCAGACCCCTAAACTAATACAGACCCCAGACCAGACCTCTAAACTAATACAGACCCCAGACCATACCCCTAAACTAATACAGACCCCAGACCAGACCCCCTAAACTAATACAGACCCCAGACCAGACCCCTAAACTAATAAAGACCCCAGACCAGACCCCTAAACTAATACAGACCCCAGACCAGACCTCTAAACTAATACAGACCCCAGACCAGACCCCTAACCTAATACAGACCCCAGACCATACCCCTAAACTAATACAGACCCCAGACCAGACCCCCTAAACTAATACAGACCCCAGACCAGACCCCTAAACTAATAAAGACCCCAGACCAGACCCCTAAACTAATACAGACCCCAGACCAGACCTCTAAACTAATACAGACCCCAGACCAGACCCCTAACCTAATACAGACCCCAGACCAGACTCCTAAACTAATACAGACCCCAGACCAGACCCCTAAACTAATACAGACCCGATCCCTAACCTAATGCATAATTAATACTAATAAAAATGGCGTGTCTGTAAGGCGAGGACTACACAACGACTTTGGCCACGACGTCCATCGTGCAGTGTAATATTGGTGTGTCCCTTGTGCTGCGGCCCTGGGGGTGTTGGGATCGTGTTACAAAAAGATTGAGCACTGCTGGAGTTTTTGCGACTCCTTTCCCTTACATTGGTGGGGTCGCCGGGCGGCGCAGTACTCGTTGGTCGGGAGTTGTCGCTAAAGTCCCCGAGTAGCCCTCAGCAACATATTTCACATGACAAAAAGTCACGCCCAAGTCGCGCAAAAAAAAATTTCAACTGCGACATGTTGGATTTTGGTCGCAGATCGCAAGTTCTCACGTGTCTGCAAATTGACAGCCAAATCACAGCTCTATAAAAGTTTTAGTCTCGCGACACATGTCTCCGTGTAGCCTTAGCCTAAGGCCCAAAATTCCTCCCGGGAACAGTGTTGTGAATCAGTCCCTCTTTCTGTAGAGTTCACCAGATCGTGCGGCTTTTAGTGTAAGGCTGTGTTCACACAATAAGGTTTCCAGATGCAGTTATTGAAGCCAAAACCAAGAGCGTAGTTAAAAAGTTGAGAAGTCACATCTGGCTTTTGGCCTCATAAGCTGCATCTGAAAACCTGAGCATGTAAACACAGCCTAAAGGTTCAGGCTGCAGACGGATACACAGAGCATTTAGACTGGATAGGATTGCAGCAGACCCTCAGCTGTGAGCAGTACTAGAGCAGCCCGCAGCAGCAGCAGCGCTGGTCCCCCCCTCCCTTCCTCTTGCATTACTCATCACTTCATGCTTTTTTCCAGATGGAGAGGAATGTAGAATTGGGCAGGGTGTTGGCCTCGGGCCTATGGGTGCGGCTCCCTCCTCTTAAAGTTCCTGCTTCCCTGCCTGCTCAGAGCTTCTCATCTAGACGGCGGCAGCAGTATCAGTGACAGCAGCGACAGCAGTGGGTCCTGCACTCAGATCACCATGGTGAGTACACACCTCACACTACTATCACTATCACTGTGCACTACAGGGTTCAGGAACTTCAGTTTTATGAGGCGGCCATAATAATACAGATATATAGTCCCAGTTGTAGGAGGGTGCTGTATTAATCTAGGGCATGCTGGGCCTTGTAGTTCCTCTGGTGATGGGTGGCGATGATTATACGTTCCAGATGGCGAGCACAACCAAGCCTAAAGGGGTAAAAGACAAAAGACGGAGCGGTCTCACCCTGCGAGGGATGACATCATTAGTCTAGAGATATTCAGCAGCCTCCAACTGTTGTAACACTGCAATTCCCAGCATGCCCTCGTGTCCTCACACCCTGTTGATAGTGATGTTGCAGGGGATGCGTGTATTCACGAGTATCTTATAGTTAGGCTATGATTAGGGGACCCTCCCTGCAGAGTTCCTCCTTGCCTTTTCTTTCTAGGGGGCGCTGCCTTGTCTTGTTTGCCCCCTGGTACTGTCGTAGAGAATGACTTTGACTTTGTGGCCCTAGGATTCCCCACAATTCCTTGTCTGAGCCCAGCCATTGGGATGTCGCTGTGGTGTGGCTCCTATAGATAAGACCTACCTGCCGGTGTGTAGGTGCACGTGTCCCATGGGGTATTGGCCCACCATGGTACATATAGCACTCAGGCCTTCCCCTGCCCACCCTGAGATCAGTCCTGTGTCTATGGTGGGGCCTATAGATGGACTCTTGTCCATGTCAGACTACGCCGGACTAGCGGACTTTGTCGTCGAGGTGTGTGGATAAGCGACTGCCGTAGACCCAGATCTTCTTGTTACACACGTGTTTGTGGTAACCGTTACTGCCAAACCACGACTACACGGCCCAGCCCGGTGTATACAGATCCTGTGCAGTGTGATGTCATCAAACAATCTCTGATGACATCATGGTTCTATGGACCCTGTATAGTGAGCAGTGTGCAAGAGGTGTGGCGTCTGTGACTTCACAAGTAAAACCTGCTGAATAAATGTATTTTACCTATAAAATTAAAAAACTGCACCATGTGAACACACCCTTATCCTGCTGTGTAATCTATACAGTCCCCTGCCCTTATCTGTCTGTTTAGACAATATCTGACCTATAAGGGTCACCTATGAGTAATAGTAGTGGTAGAGTGCTGAGGGCGGAGCCTCTGATAACCTATAGGGTCAGCCATATATTACCGGAGACTATAGATGCTGTGTACTAATGACTGCACTGAATACAATCTATTGCCCTCCGTTATCAGCCACGTCAGGAGGGGGCAGGCCCTGGCCCTTTAAGGTCATGGCCTCCAGTATGTTCTTTCTGGTTTCTATGGAGATCTTCGTGGTCGCCCTCCTTCCTGTGACTAACCCTGCGGCCGCCACTCTTCAGCCGTCACCAGGGGATCAGTCAGTATTGAATCATAACAAAGAAGTCAAAAAGTTACTGAGTGATCTGTGAACCTTCCCGTGGCTGCCCCCTGGTGGTGGACTGCTGTATGACTAGTCAGATGATCAGGAAGATGGGAAAGCTGGGTGACTCCACATCTGTCAGAGTATGCGTGGATAACTTCTATAATGTCCGTAGAAATCTCTGGCTAACTAATATATATCTGTCTGTCTGTACTCTACCTGTATGTTCATAGACAGACCAGTATCTGTAGGCCTAGTAATGTCTCACTATGGCAGGGCTGGGTCCCCACAGTCCAGTATCAGGGCACGATCATGGACTAGTGAGTATCTGCAGGCCTAGTGATGGCTGTCACTATGGTGGGGCTGGGTATACGGTCCCCACAGTCCAGTATCTGCAGGCCTAGTGATGGCTGACACTATGGTGGGGCTGGGTATACGGTCCCCACAGTCCAGTATCTGCAGGCCTAGTGATGGCTGTCACTATGGTGAGGCTGGGTATATGGTCCCCACAGACCAGTATCTGCAGGCCTAGTGATGGCTGTCACTATGGTGGGGCTGGGTATACGGTCCCCACAGTCCAGTATCTGCAGGCCTAGTGATGGCTGTCACTATGGTGAGGCTGGGTATATGGTCCCCACAGACCAGTATCTGCAGGCCTAGTGATGGCTGTCACTATGGTGGGGCTGGGTATACGGTCCCCACAGTCCAGTATCTGCAGGCCTAGTGATGGCTGTCACTATGGTGAGGCCGGGTATACGGTCCCCACAGTCCAGTATCAGGGCACGATCATGGACTAGTGAGTATCTGCAGGCCTAGTGATGGCTGTCACTATGGTGGGGCTGGGTATACGGTCCCCACAGTCCAGTATCTGCAGGCCTAGTGATGGCTCTCACTATGGTAGGGATGAGTATATGGTCCCCACAGTCCAGTATCTGCAGGCCTAGTGATGGCTGCCACTATGGTAGGGCTGAGTATATGGTCCCCACAGTCCAGTATCTGCAGGCCTAGTGATGGCTGCCACTATGGTGGGGCTGGGTATACGGTCCCCACAGTCCAGTATCTGCAGGCCTAGTGTTGGCTGCCACTATGGTGGGGCTGAGTATATGGTCCCCACAGTCCAGTATCTGCAGGCCTAGTGATGGCTGCCACTATGGTGGGGCTGGGTATACGGTCCCCACAGTCCAGTATCTGCAGGCCTAGTGATGGCTGACACTATGGTGGGGCTGGGTATACGGTCCCCACAGTCCAGTATCTGCAGGCCTAGTGATGGCTGCCACTATGGTGGGGCTGGGTATACGGTCCCCACAGTCCAGTATCTGCAGGCCTAGTGATGGCTGACACTATGGTGGGGCTGGGTATACGGTCCCCACAGTCCAGTATCTGCAGGCCTAGTGATGGCTGTCACTATGGTGAGGCTGGGTATATGGTCCCCACAGACCAGTATCTGCAGGCCTAGTGATGGCTGTCACTATGGTGGGGCTGGGTATACGGTCCCCACAGTCCAGTATCTGCAGGCCTAGTGATGGCTGTCACTATGGTGAGGCCGGGTATACGGTCCCCACAGTCCAGTATCAGGGCACGATCATGGACTAGTGAGTATCTGCAGGCCTAGTGATGGCTGTCACTATGGTGGGGCTGGGTATACGGTCCCCACAGTCCAGTATCTGCAGGCCTAGTGATGGCTGACACTATGGTGGGGCTGGGTATACGGTCCCCACAGTCCAGTATCTGCAGGCCTAGTGTTGGCTGCCACTATGGTGGGGCTGAGTATATGGTCCCCACAGTCCAGTATCTGCAGGCCTAGTGATGGCTGCCACTATGGTGGGGCTGGGTATACGGTCCCCACAGTCCAGTATCTGCAGGCCTAGTGATGGCTGACACTATGGTGGGGCTGGGTATACGGTCCCCACAGTCCAGTATCTGCAGGCCTAGTGATGGCTGCCACTATGGTGGGGCTGGGTATACGGTCCCCACAGTCCAGTATCTGCAGGCCTAGTGATGGCTGACACTATGGTGGGGCTGGGTATATGGTCCCCACAGTCCAGTATCTGCAGGCCTAGTGATGGCTGACACTATGGTGGGGCTGGGTATACGGTCCCCACAGTCCAGTATCAGGGCACGATCATGGACTAGTGAGTATCTGCAGGCCTAGTGATGGCTGTCACTATGGTGGGGCTGGGTATACGGTCCCCAAAGTCCAGTATCTGCAGGCCTAGTGATGGCTGTCACTATGGTAGGGCTGAGTATATGGTCCCCACAGTCCAGTATCTGCAGTCCTAGTGATGGCTGTCACTATGGTGGGGCTGGGTATACGGTCCCCACAGTCCAGTATCAGGGCACGATCATGGACTAGTGAGTATCTGCAGTCCTAGTGATGGCTGTCACTATGGTGGGGCTGGGTATACGGTCCCCACAGTCCAGTATCTGCAGGCCTAGTGATGGCTGTCACTATGGTGGGGCTGGGTATACGGTCCCCACAGTCCAGTATCTGCAGGCCTAGTGTTGGCTATCACTATGGTGGGGCTGGGTATATGGTCCCCACAGTCCAGTATCTGCAGGCCTAGTGATGGCTGTCACTATGGTGAGGCCGGGTATATGGTCCCCACAGTCCAGTATCTGCAGGCCTAGTGATGGCTGTCACTATGGTGGGGCTGGGTATACGGTCCCCACAGTCCAGTATCTGCAGGCCTAGTGATGGCTGTCACTATGGTGGGGCTGGGTATATAGTCCCCACAGTCCAGTATCTGCAGGCCTAGTTATGGCTGTCACTATGGTGGGGCTGAGTATATGGTCCCCACAGTCCAGTATCTGCAGGCCTAGTGATGGCTGCCACTATGGTGCGGTCGGGTATATGGTCCCCACAGTCCAGTATCTGCAGGCCTAGTGATGGCTGTCACTATGGTAGGGCTGAGTATATGGTCCCCACAGTCCAGTATCTGCAGGCCTAGTGATGGCTGCCACTATGGTGGGGCTGAGTATATGGTCCCCACAGTCCAGTATCTGCAGGCCTAGTGTTGGCTGTCACTATGGTAGGGATGAGTATATGGTCCCCACAGTCCAGTATCTGCAGGCCTAGTGATGGCTCTCACTATGGTAGGGATGAGTATATGGTCCTCACAGTCCAGTATCTGCAGGCCTAGTGATGGCTGCCACTATGGTGGGGCT
Source organism: Leptodactylus fallax (assembly GCA_947044405.1). Taxonomy (NCBI): domain Eukaryota; kingdom Metazoa; phylum Chordata; class Amphibia; order Anura; family Leptodactylidae; genus Leptodactylus; species Leptodactylus fallax. The sequence continues at coordinate 14,711 of CAMRHE010001325.1, forward strand.
GAGTATATGGTCCCCACAGTCCAGTATCTGCAGGCCTAGTGATGGCTGTCACTATGGTGGGGTCGGGTATATGGTCCCCACAGTCCAGTATCTGCAGGCCTAGTGATGGCTGCCACTATGGTGGGGCTGAGTATATGGTCCCCACAGTCCAGTATCTGCAGGCCTAGTGATGGCTGTCACTATGGTGGGGCTGAGTATATGGTCCCCACAGTCCAGTATCTGCAGGCCTAGTGATGGCTGTCACTATGGTGGGGTCGGGTATATGGTCCCCACAGTCCAGTATCTGCAGGCCTAGTGATGGCTGCCACTATGGTGGGGCTGAGTATATGGTCCCCACAGTCCAGTATCTGCAGGCCTAGTGATGGCTGTCACTATGGTGGGGCTGAGTATATGGTCCCCACAGTCCAGTATCTGCAGGCCTAGTGATGGCTGTCACTATGGTGGGGCTGAGTATATGGTCCCCACAGTCCAGTATCTGCAGGCCTAGTGATGGCTGTCACTATGGTGGGGTCGGGTATATGGTCCCCACAGTCCAGTATCTGCAGGCCTAGTGATGGCTGCCACTATGGTAGGGCTGAGTATATGGTCCCCACAGTCCAGTATCTGCAGGCCTAGTGATGGCTGTCACTATGGTGGGGCTGGGTATACGGTCCCCACAGTCCAGTATCTGCAGGCCTAGTGATGGCTGCCACTATGGTGGGGCTGAGTATATGGTCCCCACAGTCCAGTATCTTCAGGCCGAGTGATGGCTGTCACTATGGTGGGGCTGAGTATATGGTCCCCACAGTCCAGTATCTGCAGGCCTAGTGATGGCTGTTACTATGGTGGGGCTAAGTATATGGTCCCCACAGTCCAGTATCTGCAGGCCTAGTGATGGCTGTTACTATGGTGGGGCTAAGTATATGGTCCCCACAGTCCAGTATCTGCAGGCCTAGTGATGGCTGTCACTATGGTGGGGTCGGGTATATGGTCCCCACAGTCCAGTATCTGCAGGCCTAGTGATGGCTGTCTCTATGGTGGGGCTGAGTATATGGTCCCCACAGTCCAGTATCTGCAGGCCTAGTGATGGCTGCCACTATGGTGGGGCTGAGTATATGGTCCCCACAGTCCAGTATCTGCAGGCCTAGTGATGGCTGTCACTATGGTAGGGCTGAGTATATGGTCCCCACAGTCCAGTATCTGCAGGCCTAGTGATGGCTGTCACTATGGTGGGGTCGGGTATATGGTCCCCACAGTCCAGTATCTGCAGGCCTAGTGATGGCTGTTACTATGGTGGGGCTAAGTATATGGTCCCCACAGTCCAGTATCTGCAGGCCTAGTGATGGCTGTCACTATGGTAGGGCTGAGTATATGGTCCCCATGGTCCAGTTTCTGCAGATTTAGTGATGGCTGCAACTATGGTGGGCCAGGCATACGGTCCTTCCCCCATCCAGTATCTCAGCACTCTCTATATATGGATTTTCTTATAGACCTTGTCCCCCCCATAGACCCGTATGTTTATGATGGCAGAGTCTGTACCGTATGTGACTGGGCATGTGCCTACGTGTCCTGAGTAGTCCTGACATTCCAGTTATTCACGGCCCATCGCTATGGGAACCAGCGTGTGTAGCCACAGCCCTATAAAACACACAAGTCGCACATATGAGGAGTGAACAGACTAGTTCCACCAGAACAGGCCGGGCAGTGGGAATGTGAAGTGTTATAATAGAGCAGGGCTGTACCTATAGTGGGTGCAGAGATGGAGGTCACATACGGGCCTTGGGGCCTATATTTGTAACATGGACCCTTCATTTGTGGTTGACTCCAGGTATTGACCACTGTCATCCCTTGCGATTACATCAGTACTTGTGAAGTTGATGGACTGTCCATGTAATGTAGGAAGGAGGGCGGCTCTAGATATAAATTATCGGGATGTGGGGGTCCTGATAAGGTGCCCTTCACGTATGTTATCATATGCTAGGGAATCGCTGTATCTTATTGTCTGCAGACACCCATGATGATAACACCATGTCTGATGAAGGAAGCTAGTCTTCTGAAAGCTTACTTATCAAATATACTCAGTTAGCCTCTAAAAGGTATCGTCCGATTTCTTCACTCTACCACTACTTTCAATGGCTAACACGGTACAACATTATACTACTACAGACACCCAGGCAGATATCCCATGTAGCGAGTATCTGGGGCTGAGCATCTCTGGGTCATTGATCTCCGCCATCTGTTCCTCTTTTAGGCACAAACAAGACAGAGTCCACCAACCGAGATGGAGCGCTCCATGGAGAAGATCATCACCATCTTCCAGAGATACGCCGGCAAGGAGGGGAGCCAGGCCTCCATGAACTACAAAGAGTTTGAGAACTTCATGAAAGTTGAGCTGGGCTCCTTCACCAAGGTATGTGATCCTTGACCACAGTCTCCTCGTCTTGGCAGTAAATTACCCCATGTTGGGCACATCACAACCTGAGCTCCCCACCACTAAGCCTGGTGCTGTACCTCTGGTAAAGTTCCTGGTGACGCAGATCTGATTACGGATGTCCTCTTATTAAAGTCAGCCATCTTAGAATTATGGAGCCCATTATCTAGTCACCCGGTCACCACCTCCAGCTGGCTTTAAGGGTAGGCACATTACATAACCCATGGCAGAAGTACAAGGTAGGTATTCAGTATGAAGTGCCAAAGATCTGCACAAAGATTCATGGGACACTGTTTCCCTATGGAATAAGGAACACATAGTTCTTGCAGATCTTTCCAATTTCTGCCCAAACAGAAATGTCCGTAGCCTATTAACATGGCTGCGTAAAACCCTATTCAGATGCTCTCTAATCTATATAATGCCCCTTCCTTCTTCACCAGAACCAGAAAGACCCAAGTATCCTGAAGAAGATGATGTGCTCTGTAGATGGTGGGATTGATGGAAAGAAGGACAATGAGATGGACTTCCAGGAATTCCTCAACCTCATCGGAGGCATCATGGTGGCTTGTAACGACGCCTTGGCCAAGTGTCCTCCGACACAAAAGGTAATCTATCAGTATCTGTCTCCCGCCAATCTGGGTGAATGGAATGCAGACTTGTTTCCCGCTGCTCAGCAGTATGCGTGTTTGTAAAGTGAGTCACCTTTTGTGTACATGCCAACGTATTGTGTGAGACAAGTCAACATCCTGACCAAGACGTGGAGAGGATTTAAAGGCACCTGATCCTTTTATATTACATCTGGGATAGGATGCTGAATTAGTGCACTGTTCCTTTAAAAGGCCCCTTCCCACATAAGGCTTTAGAGCCCACAGTCTTACTGGCACAGGGTAGTCATGACTATTTAACCACCTTTTCCAGAATCCTGTCTCTGCCACCCCACCCACAGAGATGGAGGCCTCCATGGAAAGCATTGTCCGGATCTTCCAGCACTACGCCGGCAAGAAAGGAGACAAGAACCAGTTGAATTACTCAGAGTTCGAATCGTTCATGAAAACCGAGCTGAAATCCTTCACAGAAGTAAGTGGGCGGAGCATAGTCCCAGCATTTCAGGAGAGGGGTGTGCAGATTTTGTAGAGGGCAGTGATGTGATACAGTTAGTGAGGACAGGGCTGTGATGTAAGATGGCGGTGATCTGGGTCTTCTTGACTAAACCATATTGACCCCCAATGTGGCTTCATTCACCTATAGAACCAGAAGGACCCAAACATTGTCCGCAAGTTGATGGAGTCGGTGGACGGAGCGGTGGATGGTAAACAGGACAAAGAGCTGAATTTCCAGGAGTTCATGAACCTGATTGGAGGCATCATGGTGGCCTGTCACGATGCTCTGATGAGACACCTGAAAAGGGTGTGAGCCGCCCGTCTCCTCCGCACCTCCAGTCATTCCTTGGATTTTACATGTGAATTGTGAATTTTCTGCTGTGGCTTTTGTTGTAATAAAATAATAAAATATTCCCGGTGTGTCTCATGTGGTGAGGAGGCATCTGGGGGCAGCACCAAGGAGGACATCATCACCTGCTCTTCAGAGTAGTGAGTAGTACCTGGGGTGTTGGGCCCCAGATCGGGTCGAAAAATGCAAAATGAATAACCATTGCCCAGAAAGCCCACGACATGGACTAAGGGGTAGTGCCACCCTCTCTCCTACCAAGGCATCTGGATTCTTGGACCAGAATGAGGTAATGTAATACTTGACAACACTTTGAGAAGGTAGTCTGGGAGGTCCAGGTGTAAGAAGTGCCCTCCACTGTTGGCTGTAGTCATATCTTCTTGTCGAGTTCCAACAGAGGGCCCCATTATGGATGGAGCCCTTACGTTGCTAGGTTTGCAGTCATGTTAGAGCTGGTTATTCAGAGGGAGGGGGGATACCTCTGTGCTCTTCTATACTTTTTGACCTTCTGCTTGGTCTCCCCACCAAATATCTGCACTTCACAAGTCGTCGTTTACACCATCGTTGATGGAATTATTGAAATAAAGGCCACTTATAATACATTTAAAGTGCGGGACCTTTAGACAAAGTGATGATTTTGTGGCGATGACTACCTGACCTGTATTATGAGTCACAGGGATTGTCCCAATTTCAGGGTATTCTAGAATAAGGGGTGGGGGATATACATCATGTATTCAATTCAGCATCTCGATCTTACGTTTTCCTTCACACTAGAAAGTGCAGCACATAATCCTCAGTGACCTTTCTAGGTACCCATTAGGTCATGGATTGGATTCCTCTCATCATCGTTGCCCTCTAGAGGAAATAGAGATGTGAAGGGTCACATTCAGAGACGTCTGATCACTGTGAGTCCTGGCCCACCGATCTCCATTGTTCCTGGTGTCTACCTAATAATTACTGGGGAGCAGCAGAGAACAATGGAGGAGAGAGTAACACGTACACCGCACCAGGAACCGGAGCAGAACAGAGACACATTATAGGACAGAACCAGGCATCAGGCCATGGCTAGTTATGGTGGACATGTATGATGCTGAATGGAGATATATGATGTCTTCTCGAGATGAATGACTGTGTAATATCCCGGAAATGGTACAGTTAGAGAGAAACCCCAAGATGGCAGCTATACTGGACTTGGTGGCTTTTGGCAGCATAATCCTCTAACAGGCCCTAAGCTGGCACAGTGAAGAGGGGGTCTCACTGAGGTGATGGTGTTGGGTCCCTCAGGAAATCTATGCTACTTATTTCACATATGAAGGTGTTCCAGGCTACCCTGAATATTAGATGTGAATGAAGTTATGGGAGAGAGGATGGCGGTGGTAACAGGGGTAGCTCAGTTTATTTCGAAGATATCATCCAGTTACAGAACAACATAGAGGTACTTGTACTTACAGCAGTAGGATCCTCACCTATGCCACTATATGCACATGGACAGGAGTAGCTAAGGTTTTACCCCTTCCTCATTTCTCTAACCCTTTCCACCATGGTGACTGGGACTAACCCCTGGGCATAGTCCTCTCTTTAAAAAACGTTTTAGGGAAATTCAGGACACATATTGGCTGTTGCCATCAGAGATTCCTCACTGGTACAGAAGTGAAGATGTTCAGTGTACAGCAGGATCATGATGTCTTGGCTCTACGAGCCTTGGTTCTGGTGACATAGGACTACCTGTTTGCCCAAACCACCACTAACTAACCTGAGGAGCTGATGGTGCTCTGTAACAATCTTGTTCCCTCTTCCACAGCTATCTCCGAACTTAATAGAACAGGAAGAAACTCACTGGATAAGGTGGGGGTCTCCCACCTATTACCATACTCCTACCTTCTAGAAAGCTCAGAGTACGAGCAACTCCTATTTACACAGCAGCGTAAGAACAGCCTGAAAATTCATCAGTGACCAGAAAAATCAGTATTAAAAAGTAAAAACAACATAAAACAGAAATAAAGGGGGTGGTATACAGGTATATAGAGGGTATAGGAGGAGGCTCGGTCTGGGGGTGTATACAGGTATATAGAGGGTATATTACAGGTTAGGTGAGGAGGAGAATCGGTCTGGGGGTGTATACAGGTATATAGAGGGTATATTACAGGTTAGGTGAGGAGGAGGATCGGTCTGGGGGTGTATACAGGTATATAGAGGGTATATTACAGGTTAGGTGAGGAGGAGGCTCGGTCTGGGTGTGTATACAGGTATATAGAGGGTATATTACAGGTTAGGTGAGGAGGAGGGTCGGTCTGGGGTGTATACAGGTATATAGAGGGTATATTACAGGATAGGTGAGGAGGAGGCTCGGTCTGGAGGTGTATACAGGTATATAGAGGGTATATTACAGGATAGGTGAGGAGGAGGCTCGGTCTGGAGGTGTATACAGGTATATAGAGGGTATATTATAGGTTAGGTGAGGAGGAGGCTCGGTCTGGGGATGTATACAGGTATATAGAGGGTATATTATAGGTTAGGTGAGGAGGAGGCTCGGTCTGGGGGTGTATACAGGTATATAGAGGGTATATTATAGGTTAGGTGAGGAGGAGGCTCGGTCTGGGGTGTATACAGGTATATAGAGGGTATATTACAGGTTAGGTGAGGAGGAGGCTCGGTCTGGGGGAGTATACAGGTATATAGAGGGTATATTACAGGTTAGGTGAGGAGGAGGCTCGGTCTGGGGATGTATACAGGTATATAGAGGGTATATTACAGGTTAGGTGAGGAGGAGGCTCGGTCTGGGGGTGTATACAGGTATATAGAGGGTATATTACAGGTTAGGTGAGGAGGAGGCTCGGTCTGGGATGTATACAGGTATATAGAGGGTATATTATAGGTTAGGTGAGGAGGAGGCTCGGTCTGGGGGTGTATACAGGTATATAGAGGGTATATTACAGGTTAGGTGAGGAGGAGGCTCGGTCTGGGGTGTATACAGGTATATAGAGGGTATATTACAGGTTAGGTGAGGAGGAGGCTCGGTCTGGGGGTGTATACAGGTATATAGAGTGTATATTACAGGTTAGGTGAGGAGGAGGCTCGGTCTGGGGGTGTATACAGGTATATAGAGGGTATATTACAGGTTAGGTGAGGAGGAGGCTCGGTCTGGGATGTATACAGGTATATAGAGGGTATATTACAGGTTAGGTGAGGAGGAGGCTCGGTCTGGGAGTGTATACAGGTATATAGAGGGTATATTACAGGTTAGGTGAGGAGGAGGCTCAGTCTTAGTGTATACAGATATATAGAGGGTATATTACAGGTTAGGTGAGGAGGAGGCTCGGTCTGGGGGTGTATACAGGTATATAGAGGGTATATTACAGGTTAGGTGAGGAGGAGGCTCGGTCTGGGGGTGTATACAGGTATATAGAGGGTATATTACAGGTTAGGTGAGGAGGAGGCTCGGTCTGGGGGTGTATACAGGTATATAGAGGGTATATTACAGGTTAGGTGAGGAGGAGGGTCGGTCTGGGATGTATACAGGTATATAGAGGGTATATTATAGGTTAGGTGAAGAGGAGGCTCGGTCTGGGGGTGTATACAGGTATATAGAGGGTATATTACAGGTTAGGTGAGGAGGAGGCTCGGTCTGGGAGTGTATACAGGTATATAGAGGGTATATTACAGGTTAGGTGAGGAGGAGGCTCAGTCTTAGTGTATACAGATATATAGAGGGTATATTACAGGTTAGGTGAGGAGGAGGCTCGGTCTGGGGTGTATACAGGTATATAGAGGGCATATTACAGGTTAGATGAGGAGGAGGCTCGGTCTGGGATGTATACAGGTATATAGAAGGTATATTACAGGTTAGGTGAGGAGGAGGCTCGCTCTGGGGGTGTATACAGGTATATAGAGGGTATATTACAGGTTAGGTGAGGAGGAGGCTCGGTCTGGGGGTGTATACAGGTATATAGAGGGTATATTACAGGTTAGGTGAGGAGGAGGCTCGGTATGGGGGTGTATACAGGTATATAGAGAGTATATTACAGGTTAGGTGAGGAGGAGGCTCGGTCTGGGGTGTATACAGGTATATAGAGGGTATATTATAGGTTAGGTGAGGAGGAGGCTCGGTCTGGGGTGTATACAGGTATATAGAGGGTATATTACAGGTTAGGTGAGGAGGAGGCTCGGTCTGGGGTGTATACAGGTATATAGAGGGTATATTACAGGTTAGGTGAGGAGGGGGGCTCGGTCTGGGGGTGTATACAGGTATATAGAAGGTATATTACAGGTTAGGTGAGGAGGGGGCTCGGTCTGGGAGTGTATACAGGTATATAGAGGATATATTACAGGTTAGGTGAGGAGCAGGCTCGGTCTGGGGTGTATACAGGTATATAGAAGGTATATTACAGGTTAGGTGAGGAGGGGGCTCGGTCTGGGGGTGTATACAGGTATATAGAGGATATATTACAGGTTAGGTGAGGAGCAGGCTCGGTCTGGGGTGTATACAGGTATATAGAGGGTATATTACAGGTTAGGTGAGGAGGAGGCTCGGTCTGGGGTGTATACAGGTATATAGAGGGTATATTACAGGTTAGGTGAGGAGGAGGCTCGGTCTGGGGGTGTATACAGGTATATAGAAGGTATATTACAGGTTAGGTGAGGAGGAGGCTTGCTCTGGGTGTATACAGGTATATAGAGGGTATATTACAGGTTAGGTGAGGATGAGGCTCGGTCTGGGGGTGTATACAGGTATATAGAGGGTATATTATAGGTTAGGTGAGGAGGAGGCTCGGTCTGGGGGTGTATACAGGTATATAGAGGGTATATTACAGGTTAGGTGAGGAGGAGGCTCGGTCTGGGGGTGTATACAGGTATATAGAGAGTATATTACAGGTTAGGTGAGGAGGAGGCTCGGTCTGGGGGTGTATACAGGTATATAGAGGGTATATTACAGGTTAGGTGAGGAGGGGGGCTCGGTCTGGGGGTGTATACAGGTATATAGAGGGTATATTACAGGTTAGGTGAGGAGGAGGCTCAGTCTTAGTGTATACAGATATATAGAGGGTATATTATAGGTTAGGTGAGGAGGAGGCTCGGTCTGGGGGTGTATACAGGTATATAGAGGGTATATTACAGGTTAGGTGAGGAGGAGGCTCGGTCTGGGGGTGTATACAGGTATATAGAGGGTATATTACAGGTTAGGTGAGGAGGAGGCTCGGTCTGGGGGTGTATACAGGTATATAGAGAGCATATTACAGGTTAGGTGAGGAGGAGGCTTGCTCTGGGTGTATACAGGTATATAGAGGGTATATTATAGGTTAGGTGAGGAGGAGGCTCGGTCTGGGGGTGTATACAGGTATATAGAGAGTATATTACAGGTTAGGTGAGGAGGAGGCTCGGTCTGGGGGTGTATACAGGTATATAGAGAGTATATTACAGGTTAGGTGAGGAGGAGGCTTGCTCTGGGCGTGTCTTTCCTCTTATATTCTCTCTTCTCCCATCACTGGGGCACATCTTGCCCGGCTACATCATGGTAAGTGACCTCACCCCCATAGTACTCCCCCTCCTGCAGAATCCAGCACTGACAGTCACTTACCTCTCCAGGTATCTCCACACAGAGCGGACGGTAATCTGCTGCTTGTCGTTGTGATCTTGTGTCTGTGCTGCGCTCCGGTCACCTGTAAGGTAAAGACTTATCATTTGATTATTTGCTGAAATTTGGTAAAAAAAAAGTGCTAGAAATCTGGTTCACCCTCACTGTGCTGTGTCTGAGATTGTCTCTCTTAGTGGCCTCCTCCCCTCCCCTCTTCTCTTCATAAACTTCTATATAACCTGATTTGTCTGTGATCTTGTGCACGGTTCTCTCACATTAGTAGCTGATACCAGGAGAAACATCACCTGATAAAATAAAAGCTTCTTATATTCACCTGTACAATCTACAATAAAAATAGATTATTTTTAAAAAAGTATATGTAATCCTATAATGTCTGATACTGTCTTCTGAGCGGTGTATCTAATTCTATCATCAGTGATACTGTCTTAAGTTGTGTATCCAATCCTATCATGTGTGATACTGTCTACTGAGCTGTATATCTAATCCTATGCTGTGTAAAGATGAGTGTAATAAGGGTGCTGTACATATGTATGGTGTAGCAATGAGTGTAGGAGATGAGTGTAATAATGGTGGAGTACATATGGTGGAGGAGATGAGTGTAATAATGGTGGAGTACATATGGTGGAGTAGATGAGTGTAATAATGGTGGAGTACATATGGTGGAAGAGATGAGTGTAATAATGGTGGAGTACATATGGTGGAGTAGATGAGTGTAATAATGGTGGAGTACATACAGTGGAGGAGATGAGTGTAATAGTGGTGGAGTACATATGGTGGAAGAGATGAGTGTAATAATGGTGGAGTACATATGGTGGAGTAGATGAGTGTAATAATGGTGGAGTACATACAGTGGAGGAGATGAGTGTAATAGTGGTGGAGTACATATGGTGGTTGAGATGAGTGTAATAATGGTGGAGTACATATGGTGGAGGAGATGAGTGTAATAATGGTGGAGTACATACAGTGGAGGAGATGAGTGTAATAATGGTGGAGTACATATGGTGGAGGAGATGAGTGTAATAATGGTGGAGTACATATGGTGGAAGAGATGAGTGTAATAATGGTGGAGTACATATGGTGGAAGAGATGAGTGTAATAAGGGTGCTGTACATATGTATGGTGTAGCAATGAGTGTAGGAGATGAGTGTAATAATGGTGGAGTACATATGGACCCAGTGCAGGTGGTGGGTGACAGAAGGATACTGTCCGTGGTGAGCTCCATGCAGAAGAAGAAGTCCCATCCCATGCATGAGACTGTGATCGCGCTGAGCAGTACTGTCAGTGACCGACTGCTCCACCCTAGGTGTGAGAAGGAGCGCTATCGGAAGTCTTTCCTCCCCACCGCGGTTAGGCTGTACAACCAACACCGACCTAAGCGGAGATCATTACACACAGAGAACTGAAATATCTCTCTGCCTGTTATATCCCCCCCCCCCCCCCCTCTGCTACGTCCTATCTGTCTGTCTGTCTGCTATTAATGTAATGCCTCTCACCTTGGAACATTCTGTACATGTTGTATTTGTATTTGTATCTGCTTATCTTATCTTTGCTGCTGTAACACACTGAATTTCCCCATTTTGGGACTATTAAAGGACTATTATTATTATTATTATTATATGGTGGAGGAGATGAGTGTAATAATGGTGGAGTACATATGGTGGAGTAGATGAGTGTAATAATGGTGGAGTACATACAGTGGAGGAGATGAGTGTAATAATGGTGGAGTACATATGGTGGAGGAGATGAGTGTAATAATGGTGGAGTACATACAGTGGAGGAGATGAGTGTAATAATGGTGGAGTACATATGGTGGAAGAGATGAGTGTAATAATGGTGGAGTACATATGGTGGAGGAGATGAGTGTAATAATGGTGGAGTACATATGGTGGAGTAGATGAGTGTAATAATGGTGGAGTACATACAGTGGAGGAGATGAGTGTAATAATGGTGGAGTACATATGGTGGAAGAGATGAGTGTAATAATGGTGGAGTACATATGGTGGAAGAGATGAGTGTAATAATGGTGGAGTACATATTTGTATGGTGTAGCAATGACTGTAGGAGATGAGTGTAATAATGGTGGAGTACATATTGTGGAGGAGATGAGTGTAGTAAGGGTGGAGTACATATGGTGGAGGAGATGAGTGTAATAATGGTGGAGTACATATGTGTGGTGTAGCAATGAGTGTAGGAGATGAGTGTAATAATGGTGGAGTACATATGGTGGAGGAGATGAGTGTAATAATGGTGGAGTACATATGTATGGTGTAGCAATGAGTGTAGGAGATGAGTGTAATAATGGTGGAGTACATATGGTGGAGGAGATGAGTGTAATAATGGTGCTGTACATATGTATGGTGTAGCAATGAGTGGAGGAGATGAGTGTAATAATGGTGGAGGAGATGGGTGTAATAATGGTGGAGTACATATGGTGGAGGAGATGAGTGTAATAATGGTGGAGTACATATGGTGGAGGAGATGAGTGTAATAATGGTGGAGTACATATGGTGGAGCCCTGAGTGGAGGAGATGAGCGTAATAATGGTGGAGTACATATGGTGGAGGAGATGAGTGTAATAATGGTGGAGTACATATGGTGGAGGAGATGGGTGTAATAATGGTGGAGGAGATGGGTGTAATAATGGTGGAGTACATATGGTGGAGGAGATGAGTGTAATAATGGTGGAGTACATATGGTGGAGGAGATGAGTGTAATAATGGTGGAGTACATATGTATGGTGTAGCAATGAGTGGAGGAGATGGGTGTAATAAGAGTGGAGTACATATGATAGAGGAGATTAGTATAATAAGAGTGGAGTACATATGGTGGAGGAGATGGGTGTAATAAGGATGGGGTACATATAGTGAAGTACATATGATGGAGGAGATGAGTATAATAAGGATGGAATACCTATGATTGAGGAGATGAGTGTAATAAGAGTGGAGTACATATGGTGGAGGAGATGAGTGTAATAATAGTGGAGTACATATGGTGGAGGAGATGAGTGTAATAATAGTGGAGTACATGGTAGAGTACATATGGTGGAGCTGCTTTCAGAATTTAGCTCTGAGGCCTCAATATTTATTTCCTTCCATCTATGCAGAGAGATAAGTCTCCTTGGCTACAGAAAGTCATAGATGATGATTTTAACCTCTACATAAAGTATGCCTATGAGCAGAGCAAGACTGATTTAGAAAGACATCTAGAGCACTGATATATACCATAGAGCACTAGAACAACTAGCTATTTTGTGTGGGGCCACTGTGGAGCATATTATACTGTGTGGGGCCACTGTGGAGAGCAAATTATACTCTGGGGGGCCTCTGGGTAGCATATGATATTGTGTGGAGCCACTGTGGGGCATTATACTAGGGGGATCTCTGGGTAGCATATTATTCTTTGTGGGGCCACTGTGGAGCATTATACTGGGGGTGCTGTGAGGACCCTTTTATACTGTGTGGGACATATTGTATTGTGTGGAGCTGCTGGGGAGTATATTATACGGTGTGGGGTCACTAAGGGGTATTATACTGTGTGGGGGCTCTGGGGATCATTATACTGTGCTGGGGCTCTGAGGATCATATTATACTGTGTGGAGTATTATATACCATGTGGGGCCACTATGGGAGGCTCAATGGGGCATTTTATACTGTGTGGGGCCACTGTGGAGCATTAAATATCATGTGGGGACACTCTGGGGGTTCAGGGGAGCATTTTACACTGTTGAGGGCACTGGGGAGCATTATATACCATGTGGAGCATTATACTGTGGGGAGGGGCTCAAAATTTTTGCTGGCAGCCCTGTGTGCTATGTCTGCATCACAGCTCCCTCACTATAATCTTGTACATGGCTGTGTCATTCACGATACAGTACTGTGCATGAACCAGCTATGGAGCTATTGGGGCCTGCACAGTACTAGAGGGGATGACTATACTGGGAACATACTCAGTAACACCAGATAGTCAGCACATATGTAAGATGTTAGTGAAGGAGCCGGGGTGTAGGTTATTTGCAGGAAGCTGTTGTGTGCGCCCCCAAAAAGGGTTCCACTGATGGGCCCTAGGCCCTTCAGTCCGACACTGGGTATATGGAGTGCCGCTCCTAATGGAATTAAACACTGGCCCACTAAACAGTAGCACTGTAGTAACAGTCAATGACCACAGATGGAGCCTGCTATGTCACACTAGTTTCCTGTCCTGGAGTTGGGTGTCGTCAGAACTGAGTAGCCTAAGAAGTGACAGAGACTGGACATGGATAATGGAGGATTATCACCGATATGTGTAATTTGTGTCCTAGAGTTATGCTCAGTTCAGAACGGATATTTGTTGCACCGTTTGACATTGCCTTGTGTGAGTTTGCACTTTGGGACATGTTCATACGCTGCTGCTCCCTGAACAATGTTGTAACTTTAATTGGACTGAGCCATTTACGCTGAAGCATATTGGATGGTATGATCCTTGACCTTGGTTAGTCTTCCTGCAGGGGAGAAGAGTAGATGATGCTGGAGTGACCTGGTTAGACTGATCCAACTGGTCAGCACAAGTCATGGAGATTGATATTTTAGATGGACCTCAGATTATGAGCCTCGGGCCAGATTCGACACCCTTTTTGGACCCTTCATCCTGCAGCCTCGGCATCACGGTTATTATTATTGAAGAGATAGGAGCACACTTTTTTGAAGAGTCTGCCTAAGCAAGAGAGACATTGATTGACCCCAGGGAGAACCATCACCAAGCCTTTTCTCCTACGCAGTGGTCACCAAGATCGTGCCTCCATTTTAAAGAAGATTTATTGTTTAGTTGTTCATCTGCTTTACTTTAAGAACAATTTGGAAAAAGAGAAACTGTTTCAGTAGACATCTTACACTGATACGCCTGACCCATGCAAGGGGAGTCTCCCTCTCTTCTGAATGACACCGGCTCTGTTTCCTTGCTGTGGACTCCACTGTTTTTGGAGTGCTTGGTGAGATATCAGTCAGTGTCAATTCATATTAGATGCTTTTTGTTATTTTAGAACCAGTAACAACACAAAATTTCAAAAAGTTTCAAAAATATAAAACCGTTGGGATTTGTCAACCACAAAGCACTATGATACTCTTGGGTCTGAGAAGATTCCGGAGTATAATAAGTGGAGGCCCAGTGGAGGTGACGGGTAATGAAAAATACTTACTCAACTCTTCTGCGAATCTGGTGGTCCCTCACCTTCAATCCTCTCCCCGACTCAGGCTGAAGTCATGCGCCCTGGAATCACCACTGAGACCCATCTAGTGAGAGCAATGACGACCAATGCTGGGTCTTAGCGGTGATTGGGCCTCAGTGTTGGGCACTTGATATCAGCTGGGGATCAGAAGGGAACTGAAGAGGATACCAAGAGATCGACGGACACAGCAAAGATAATCAGGAGAGATGAGGCAAGGTGAGAAGTGTTTGCTATTTCGCTTCTCCTCCCTGGGCCTCCCCTTATTATACTCTGTGATCTGAGGAGACCCCATAGTATAATAATAGCATTTCTGATTCGTCAAAGTGATTCTTGTAAGCTTCATCCATCTCTAGTTATTCTATGTGCTGATTCGGGTTCTGGTTTTAAAGGAAAAGGGCTGTAGACTGTGTTATCCTTCTTGGGTATTGAAATCGACACGGTCAACATGGTTTTCCATCTTCCAGAAGATAAGTTGTCCAAGTTATTGGACCTGGTCAAGGGTTTTGGTTCAGTTCAGAAGGTTGCCCTAAAACAATGAATATTCTGTAGGAACTTAACATTTTGCCATCGTATGCTCCCCTGTTCTGGGACTTTCCTCTAGATTCCTCTGGGCTGGAAATGGTACACCCCACTATGAAATGAACTGCGAGAGAACAACCGAGTGCACACCAAAACTTGGGTTTTCAACCTGCTGTGGCTTTGCCTCTCTTGCGTCAGTAGCTTTACGCTCTGCATGTCCATTCTCCCAAGTTAAAGGTTGTCATTCTGACGACTTCAGTTCCCATAACATATCCCTCATACCTGGCTGGCCATCTACTGAAAATGCTAAACGTAGAATGCCATAGAAAGGCTGGTGACTGTCTAGTGACAACCCCTCCTCCCGCAGTGAGCTGCAGTTTTCCAGGTGAATAATGCAGTTGGTATGTGCAATAACCCCTTCCGTCCATCCCTTATTTGCATCAATACTACACTGGGCCCCTTCAAACATCTGTCCGTCTGCAGAATAAATGGTTTGGTAAAATTTGTGTAGACAAGGATGTCTCTTCATAAAGGCTTGCTCCACCTCAATGTTCTAGCAATTGGTCATTTTTCTTCTCCTGGGGATGCCTCTATCAGGAGCGTATACAAGGAGGCCACCACCTTAACAAAGGCCATAATGAATTGGCAATAGTAATTCTCTAACCCCTGGAAGAACGGCAACTCACTTTATACTTGGGGCCTGGCCATTGCTGCAATGTTTGCACCTTTGAGTCCCTGAGCCAGACCCCTTCCCTGGATACCTTGTGTCCCAGATATTCCAACCTCTTGAAGGAGGTGGTAATACAGTAAGATAAGGCCCACATAAATGAACACACATCCGGGACCTACTTCTTCTGCTCACCTGGAAAAATCATCATTACAGCTAAAAAAAATTGGAATGATCTTAACTTCGTACTGATGGGCATCAAGGAAGCGAGATATTCTCACACATGGCACTTGGGTACCACAGTTCAAAGAATCAGAAGGAGTGTGGCATCTGAGGTCTGTGATTGGGCCTCATCCATGACATGGGCAAAGGGAGCATCATGCTATCATGTCTCATCACTCTCGACCTACTTGGCCTGTGACTCTCCAACACCTGCAGGTGGTCTGCTCAAAGACAGACCATACTCTCCAAGAGTAAACTGAGGGCTATGGCTGAACGCTCTCTTCTTTCTTCACCTAAACTTCTGTCTTCTCATCTTTAAGGTCCCGGTTCGTCTAGTGAGTATTTTACAGTCCAGTCACAGGTCACTCACTGACACTATGGGGGGCATTGTAGCTATCAGTTATAGGCCATTATGTTTCTTGGGGCACAGAGATCTATAACTATGGCACAGGAACTCTGTAATGGGAGTAGTATAATGTTGTAACCGTGTTAGCCATTGAAAGTAGTGGAAGAGTGAAGAAATCAGGCGATACCTTTTAGAAGCTAACTGAGTATATTTATAAGTAAGCTTTCAGGAGTGCTCGCTCCCTTCATCAGACATGGTGTGATACAAGAACTGAAAATTCACAGATTTTTATACACATGGTTTTCAAAGCATTTTAGAGTCCTTAAAAAAAAATTGCAATCTAAGTAGAGAAGTTATTTACAAAAGGTCAAAAAAACAGTCTGGAAACTTGTGGTGCGTGACGGAGGGATCAGTAATTCTTGCTGTTATCTGTTTGCTATCAGGAGGTGATTTGTGACCCTCACAGGTCACACATAGTGTGACATGAAGCTGGCATGAATATTAAGTCCAAATTGCAGAGTTTGAAATTTTTGCATAAATTTGTACTCCATTTCTTTTCTTTTCTCCTGTGTCTTAAAATGTCCCATTAAAACCACAACCCGCAAATCTTCAATAGAGTGGTTTTCTCCGGAGAAATGTGCGGCCACTGGGAGATCGGTTCTGCTGTTATTAATGGTGGATCTGTGTGAGTTCATTCGTTGACTGAGTCTCTGCCCTGTTTCCCCCACATAGAGGCCTGTGGTGGGACATTGCACACACATTATGAGGTACACCACATTGGAAGACCTGCAGGAAAATGTCCCCCTAATTCTGTGCACCTGTTGTGACTGTGGGATAGGTACACTGTCAGCGGTGTGGATGTGCCTGCAGGTCTTGCACCTGTTTTGCAGACAAGGTGAGGTGCCATTTTCAGTTGGGGCCTTCAGGGCACTCCGGACGATAATGCGCCTCAGGTTTGGTGGTTGTCGAAAGGAGAGGAGAGGGGGGACTGGAAATATGTCCTTGAGTCTGTTGTCCCTATGTAGCACAGGTTGGAGCTCCTTGGCAATCCTTCGTAGGATCTCCAGCTGTGGGTTGTAGGTGACAACTAGGGGCACTCGGGCATCTTTCTGGGTCTCTATATATGAGCAGACTGTCTCTGTTAATGGCTGCTGCTTTGTTTAATTGGTTGTCTGTCACTTTTGGTTTGTATCCCAATCTGAGAAATTTCATCCTCAGATCCAGGAGGTGCTTGTCCAGGTCTGTTTTGTCGGAGCAAATACGATTGTATGGTATAGCCTGGCTGTAGATGATAGATTGTCTTGTGTGCTTGGGGTGGAAGCTGTCGTTTCTCAGGTAGGCCGTTCTGTCTGTGGGTTTGTGGTATATTGATGTGAGTAGCCGGTGGTCTTTAGTGTATATTGTGGTATCCAGAAAGTGAATTTCACTCCCTGAATAGCTAAGTTTAAGGTTGATGGTCGGGTGAAAGTCATTGAAGTCATTATGGAATTGAAGTAGGGCCTCCTCACCTGCAGTCCAGATGACAAGGATATCATCGATATAACGAAGGTAAATCATAGGTTTGGTGGCGTGTGTTGATAAATATGTTCCTTCCATTTCTGCCATAAAGAGATTTGCATATTGGGGTGCACATCTGGTCCCCATTGAAGTTCCCATTCGCTGTAGATATAGATCCTCTCCAAAGGTAAAATGGTTGTGGCTAAGGATGAATTGTATGAGCTGCGTTACTGGTTCTGTTGGGAGGTTTTGTTTTGCCAGGTGTACCCGACATGCTGCAACTCCATCCTTGTGGGGAATGTTGGTATACAGGGATTCCACATCCATGGTGGCCAAAATGGTACCCTCAGGTAGAGGGCCCAGGGCATTCAGTTTGTTAAGAAGGTCAGTGGTGTCCTGGATATAGCT
The DNA here is from genome assembly GCA_947044405.1 of Leptodactylus fallax. Lineage (NCBI taxonomy): Eukaryota > Metazoa > Chordata > Amphibia > Anura > Leptodactylidae > Leptodactylus > Leptodactylus fallax. The sequence goes on from CAMRHE010001325.1 coordinate 33,019, forward strand.
TGGAGTATCCCTGACAAGGGGTTTTAGGAGATTTTCCACCCAACCTGAGATGTTTTCTGTCAGTGTCCCAATGCCAGAAATGATAGGCCTCCCAGGGTTGCCATCTTTGTGTATCTTTGGGAGCATATAGAAGCAGCCTGGCCTGGGATCTTGGGGGATAAGTCCTTTTACCTGATTCTGGATCTGGACTGGAAACTCCTTGATCATACTCTTTAGTTCTTTCATGTAGGCCTCTGTGGGATCACTTCCAAGTTTGGAGTAATGGATGGGATGTGACAGTTGCCTGTTTGCTTCCTGGATATAGTCTGAGGTATTCATTATGACTATTGCGCCCCCTTTGTCAGCTGGTTTTATTATTATATCCTGATTTTCTTTCAGTGATGTAATAGCCTTCTGTTCCTGCAGGGTTAGGTTATGCGCCTGTTTCTTTTGTTTCTCTAGGATTTCTGATTTTACTTTGCTTCTGAAACAGTCAATGTATTTATCCAGTGCTGCATTAGCTCCAGGGCGTGGGGTCCAGGTAGATTTTTTGGTAGGATTCCTTATGGGCTGTTCCATCTCAGAGTCGCTGCTGTATGGAAGGTCTTTGTCATAAAAATATTCCCTTAATCTCATTTTTCTGAAAAACTCCTCCATATCATTGCAGAGTTGGATATGGTCAGTGTGTGCCGAGGGGCAGAAGGAGAGACCTTTGGAGAGAACTGACATTTCGTGTTTGTTTGGCTCATAAGAGGAAAGATTCACAACACAGCTTTGCTTAGCTGGGCTGGTACTTGCGGTTGTAGTAATGAGGCCTTTTTGTCTCAGTCTGTGGAGCTTTTTCTTTTTGTTGTTAATAAGCATATCCTGAAGTTTCCGGTAGTATGTGTGGAGTCTGGCCTTCATTTCCTCTGTGTCATTAGCCAATGATGATTTCAGGGCCTGTATCTCCTCCTGTGTTCTTTTTTTGTTGTTATAGGAAATTTTTATCATATTGTTCTGCAGCCTTTCAGATGTCCGAATACATAGTTGTTCTGCATATCGGCTGTTGTAGGTGTGCCGGGTTGGGTTACGTAAATTGAAGCCTTTTGGGATGAGTCTCTCCTTTTTGCATTTTGTTAAGAAGAAGATGTCGCTGTTGAGTTGGGAGGACATGCATCTGTGTTCAGTTCAGCCACCTCTGTCCTCTACCTCTGACATTTTCCTTCACGCTCTAGAAGGTGCAGCACATAATCCTCGGTGACCTTTCTAGGTGTCCATTAGGTTACGGATTGGATTCCTCTTATCACTGTTGCCATTTAGATGTAATAAAGAGAGGCGGAGGGTCACACACAGAGACGTCCTGGCCCACCGACCTCCATTGTTCCTGGTGTCTACCTAATAATTACTGGGGAGTAGCAGAGAACAATGGAGGAGAGTGTAACACGTACACCGCACTAGGAACCGCAGCGGAACATAACAGAGATTTAAAGGCACTGGCTACATTTATATTACATCTGGGATAGGTTAATTAATTAGTATACTGTCCCTTTAAGTGACCCATTCTCACATATGTTTGTAGAGCTCACAATCTTACTGGAACAGGGCAGCCATGACACTTTAGTTACTTGTGCAACACCTTATGACCATTTATACTTCTTTATCAGAATTCAGAGACTGAAGTCTCCATACAAAACATCTTCCAGCACTACGCCTCCAAGGAAGGAGAGAAGAACCTGATGAATTACTCCGAGTTTGAAGCTTTCATGAAAACTGAGCTGAAATCCTTCACAGAAGTAAGTGGGAAGAGCAGAGTCCCAGCATTACAGAGTATTTCAGCATAGGAGTGTGCAAATCTTGTAAGGGGCAGTGATGTGATACAGTTAGTATGACGGGGCTGCAGGCGACACGGCTTTGATGGGAGGTGGCAGTGATCTAAGTCTTCTTGACTACACCATGTTGACTCCATTATTCCTTCATATTCACCCACAGAACCAGGACTCAAAAATTTTACGCAACTTTATGGAGTCTGTGGACGGAGCGGTGGATGGTAAAATGGACGGAGAGCTGAATTTCCAGGAGTTCATAAACCTGTTTGGAAGGATCATAGTGGACTTTCAGAATGCTCTGAAGAGATACCTGAAGAGCGTGTGAGCCAACCTTCTCCCCCGCACCTCCAGTCATTCCTTGGACATTACATGTCCATTTTCTGCTGTGGCTTTTGTTGTAATAAAATAAAATATTCCTGGTGTATCTCATGTGCTGAGGAGGCATCTGGGGGTGGCAACAAGGAGGATCCCCTGCTCTTCTGTGCTGCTGTCTACTTCTACAGTGGGAGTAGTGAGAAGTACCTGAGAAAGTCCTAAAACATGAGGGAGTAACTAGACCACAGGTAGTGCCTTCCTTTCTCCTGCCAAGGCATCTGCGTTCTTGGACCAAAATGAAGTTATGTAACATTTGCCGCTATTTTGTAAAGGGAAACTGGGAGGCCCAGGTGTGAGACGTGTTGTCCACTGTTGGCTATAGTCATATTTACCTGACCAATCCCAACATTGTGCCCCATTAAGGATCTCATATGGATGTAAGCCTTAAGATGCCAGGTATGCAGTCATGTAAGTGCTGGTTACTCGGGAGTGCTGTGTGCTCTTTTCTACTTTCTGAATTTCTGTTACATCCCTCTAAATATCTGCACTCCACAAGTCATCATTTCCACCGACCTCCATTGTTCCTGTAGTCTACCTGCCAATTTCTGGGGAGCAGCGGAGGACAATGGAGGAGAGTGTAACATACACTACACCAGAAACTGGAGCATAACAGAGACAGATTATAGGACAGGACTGGGAATCAGGCCATGGCTGGTTATGATGGACACGCATGATGCCGAATGGAGATATATGATGTCGTCTTGAGATGAATGACTATGTACATAGGGAGATGTGCAACATCCCGGCAATGGTGCAGCTACAACCCCAAACCCAGAATGGCAGCTATACTGGACTTGGTGGCTTTTGGCAACATAATCCTTTAACAGGCCCACAGTGAAGAGGGGGTCTCATTGAAGTTATGGTGTTGGGTCACCCAGACAGAACCTGCTAGTTGTTTCCCATGTGAAGGTGTTCCAGGCTGCCCTTGATGTTAGATGTGAATGAAGGCATGGGAGAGAGGATGGCGGTGGTAACAGGGGTAGCTCAATTTACTTGGGAGATGTCATCCAGTTACAGAGCAACAGAGGCACATGCACTTACAGCAGTAGGTTCCTCATCTATCGCACTACACGCACATGGACATGGACATAAGAGGCTAAGGTTTTTACCCATTACTCATGCTTCTAACCCTTTCCACAGTAGCAACTGGGACTACTGGGGCTAGGTCCCTCTTTAAAAACAGTTTTAGGGAAATACAGGACACTTCTTAGCCATTGCCACTAGAGTTTTCTCACAGCAGATTACATAATAGATAAGGTTGTGTGAAGACAGCAGTCCTTCAAGTCCAACCAATAACCTTACACTAATCTACAGTGTTCATCCAGGTTCATAAAGTCTTGGTTCTGCGAGCCTCAGTTCTGGTGATAGAGGACTACCTGTTTGCCCAATCCATCACTAACTAACCTGAAAAGCTGAAGGTGCTCTGTAACAATCTAGATCCCGGCAGGGACCTCCAACCTATTACCAAGAGAACGAGCAACTCCTATTTACAAAGCAGTGTAAGAACAGACTGAAAATTCATCATCTAAAAAGTAAAAAACAACATGAAACAGGTATAAAGGGGACATATACAGGTACAGTATATAGAGTGTATATTACAGGTTAGGTGAGGAGGGGGCTCAGTCTGGGGGTGTATACAGGTATATAGAGGGTATATTACAGGTTAGGTGAGGAGGAGGCTCGGTCTGGGGTGTATACAGGTATATAGAGGGTATATTACAGGATAGGTGAGGAGGAGGCTCGGTCTGGGGGAGTATACAGGTATATAAAGGGTATATTACAGGTTAGGTGAGGAGGAGGCTCGGTCTGGGGGTGTATACAGGTATATAGAGGGTATATTACAGGTTAGTTGAGGAGGCGTGATCCGGAGGTGTATACAGGTATATAGAGGGTATATTACAGGTTAGGTGAGGAGGAGGCTCGGTCTGGGGGTGTATACAGGTATATAGAGGGTATATTACAGGTTAGGTGAGGAGGAGGCTCGGTCTGGGGTGTATACAGGTATATAGAGGGTATATTACAGGATAGGTGAGGAGGAGGCTCGGTCTGGGGGAGTATACAGGTATATAGAGGGTATATTACAGGTTAGGTGAGGAGGAGGCTCGGTCTGGGGGTGTATACAGGTATATAGAGGGTATATTACAGGTTAGGTGAGGAGGAGGCTCGGTCTGGGGGTGTATACAGGTATATAAAGGGTATATTACAGGTTAGGTGAGGAGGAGGCTCGATCTGGGGGTGTATACAGGTATATAGAGGGTATATTACAGGTTAGGTGAGGAGGAGGCTCGGTCTGGGGTGTATACAGGTATATAGAGGGTATATTACAGGTTAGGTGAGGAGGAGGCTCGGTCTGGGGGTGTATACAGGTATATAGAGGGTATATTACAGGTTAGGTGAGGAGGAGGCTCGGTCTGGGTGTATACAGGTATATAGAGGGTATATTACAGGTTAGGTGAGGAGGCTTGATCTGGAGGTGTATACAGGTATATAGAGGGTATATTACAGGTTAGGTGAGGAGGAGGCTCGGTCTGGGGATGTATACAGGTATACAGAGGGTATATTACAGGTTAGGTGAGGAGGAGGCTCGGTCTGGGTGTGTCTTTCCTCTTATATTCTCTCTTCTCCCATCACTGGGGCACATCTTGCCCGGCTACATCATGGTAAGTGACCTCACCCCCATAGTACTCCTCCTCCTGCAGAATCCGGCACTGACAGTCACTTACCTCTCCAGGTATCTCCACCCAGAGCGGACGGTAATCTGCTGCTTGTCGCTGTGATCTTGTGTCTGTGCTGCGCTCCGGTCACCTGTAAGGTAAAGACTTATTATTATTTGGGGGAGGAAAAGTGGTACTGTGCACTGTCCTTATATACAGGACAAGAGCAGATACTGAGAATTACACCAGTATACAGGACAAGAGAAGTGGTACTGTGCACTGTCCGTATATACAGAACAAGAGCAGATACTGAGAATTACACCAGTATACAGGACAAGAGAAGTGGTACTGTGCACTGTCCGTATATACAGAATAAGAGCAGATACTGAGAATTACACCAGTATACAGGACAAGAGAAGTGGTACTGTGCAGTGTCCGTATATACAGAATAAGAGCAGATACTGAGAATTACACCAGTATACAGGACAGGAGAAGTGGTACTGTGCACTGTCCATATATACAGGATAAGAGCAGATACTGAGAATTACACCCAGTATACAGGACAAGAGAAGTGGTACTGTGCAGTGTCCGTATATACAGAATAAGAGCAGATACTGAGAATTACACCAGTATACAGGACAAGAGAAGTGGTACTGTGCACTGTCCGTATATACAGAATAAGAGCAAGTACAGGGGGACATGAGTGTAGGACTTGAGTGTTATAATGGTGTAGTACATATGGCGGAGCACTGCGTGCAGGATCTTTATTTAGAGTTTTGCTCTGGGACTCCAGAATTTACACTTTTCCATTTATACAGAAAATTAAAAGTCATACATTGGAGGATGGCATTCTAGATTTTGCCAACATCTTTAAGAAGTATGCTATGAAGGAGGGCAATGTCAAAACCCTGAACTACAACGAATTCAATGAGATTGTAAAGAAAGAAGATAAATATGCCTTTAAGGTGAGGTCATGTGGTGATGCGGCACATTTAGGAGAGGTCCTCCACAGGCACCCCCTATTCTGTTCACTCCAACCCCATTCAGGTGACGTTTCCCCACAACACTCTGCCACAAAATAAATTTGATTCAAATCTTTCAAAAATTTCAGATTCAGCAAACCAGAAAATTTGTGATTTGTTTCATATGAATCACCTAAAATAATCGCCTTCACATGAATTCTGAGAAGTAGAGATAGGAAGGATCAAATGACCTCAAAGACCAGTCCAGCTTTCCCATATGCCTTAGTGATGCATGAGACAATCATGATGGACTGTGGTGTGTGAGGTCACTGATGATGTCATCACCACTATATAGCAGCACAACTAGAAAGCTGCAATTGTGTGGGGAGAGAGGAGAGGATCAGAGTGGAGACAGCAGAGAGAAGAGAGAATAAATCCAGAGACAGAGAGATAATAGTGTGAGGAGAAGAGACAGATGATAGGAGGAGGGATAAGAGTCGGCGTCACACGGGGGCTGTGTGGGAGCCTCCATATTGTCTTCAGTCACTCCCAGGTATATAATTACTAGACTTTAGAATTAATTGGAGTGCTCCTTATACTATAATTCATTAGATGAAGTCCTATAGGGAATATAAAAAAAGTAAAAAAATTAAAGTTTAAAAATTATAAAAAAAAAACCAAAAATTTAAAATCACCCTCTTTAACGTACATTACAAATAAAAAAAAAAAAAAAAAAAAAAAAAGTCCCTTTGTCTGAAAATGCCCAAACTCTCACAATATAAAAATATTGATCTCATAGGGTGAACACCATTGTGGGAAAAAACTGAAAATGGCCAAACCAACAGAAAAAAAAACAATAAGAATAAAGAATAATAAAGAATAAAATACAATAAAAATGTCAGAATCCCCAAAATATTACAAATGAAAAGTACAACCTGCCCTCCAATAAAAGCCGCCCTACACATCTTCGGACACGGAAATATACAGAAGTTATTGGTGTCAGAATATGGTGACAAAGAAGGTTTTTTATTTTTCAAAGTTTGGGATTTTTGTAATGGTATCACTGACTACACAGTGAACGCCATAGAAACAACACCAAGAAGAAATTGGCACCAACGTAGTTTTATCCTAATTCCACCGATTCTGAAGTTTTTTTCCATCTCCGCAGTACATTATACCATATATTAAATGATACTGGTACAAAGTACAATTTATTCCCAAAAAAAATCTAAGCCCTAATACAGGTCTGTGAATGGAAAACTAAAAAAGTTATGGCGTCTGGGAGGTGCGGAGTAGAGATGAGTAAATTGGTAAAAAGCCAAGTCCATCACCACCCTCATCCATACTGGATTGTGCGGACAGTTCTGGTCTTTCTCAGCCCACTGTCTTCTCCAGCATGTTTGTTGCCTTTGGCTACCATCTGCTTACACATAGTCATATCTGTTGCTGTCTGTTGAGTCGGCCCCTCAGAGGGTCAAACATGATTCAGGGCACTTTACACCTCTGATAGGGTACACATTTATTCTGAAACAAATCTTGGGTCCAAATCAGTCAAATCTGTTTGCAGTTTGTTGATGTGTAACCTTGTGTCACATCCAGGGCAGCACTTCCTCTGTCATTACATCTTCTGTCCTACAGGTGCTGTACAGCTATGCAGTATACATATATACTCTGCCTCTACCACTGCAGTGTATTATGGGATCAGGGAGCCTAATGCGAGCCCAGTGACAGGATTGTGAGTGCTGCTCTGGAGTATAAGACATGATGTAAACGTAGAATTATAAAGAGTGCATTTATAAGGTGAGAGCTGCTCTGGATGTGATACATGATGCAGCTGATGTTACTGGAGTAAAAGAATCAAAAAAGGAATTATGTGTAAGGAACAAATATTAATGGCATATTAGGACCCCTACTGGGCAGCACAATGTAGGGAGCTCCAGTAAATGAGGCTAAGCTGCAGTACCAGGCACAGTCACCTACATGGTTGGGGCGCCATGTCTGTGTATAATAAAGGGAACGGGAGTATTGATCAGAGGGGGTCCTGAGGGTCTGAACCATAGGTCAGTCATCACTAAGTGCTCTGGTGTAGGCATAGTATATAACATCTGTGGGTTTGTCCCTTCCATTAACAGGATATGGACCTGAACTATCTGAAGAATATTATGGTATCGGTGGACATGAATAAAGATGGCGAGCTGAACTTCAAGGAATTTATGATGTTGAAAATGCAAATTGTAACATCAATACAAAGCAAAATGGCATGAAATTCTCCTAGAGCAATGCAGCACTGACATATACCATAAAACACGACAGCAACCAGCTAAACACCTAGAGAGGGCTCAGCGCTGTGGTATATATGACTACAGTTGGAGCAGCCTTTAGTTCCCATCTCCATCTAGTGTAATAGTAAGTAGTAGATGGTTAGGAGGGGAGGCAGCTGCAGGATGACACAGCATGCTGTGAGAGGGAGGGAGACATCTGGCTGGTCATATCTATAGACAGGAGGACATGGCATCATAATAAGGGCAAACAGAGTGTGTGCCCACCTGGTATATACAGGGAGGACCCCACTAGGTTACACATGTGAGGAAGGAGGGGCTGCAGGTATGTGACGCCTGAGGCAGGGGCCAGGTGATGAGCCGTCATACATGTGCCTATGCATATAAATATGGTGTGTTCTACTGCTGGCATCACGACTGTTCACTATTTACACAACTAACCCCCCTGCCCCCAATATACTGTACCCATTATAATGGTAACTGTGCAGTTACAGCCCCAGCGAGAAAAAAAAAAAAAAAAAAGCAACAGAGGAATATGGGAGTATGGAGCGCCCCTACGAACACAATGTGCCATCTGGTGATCGAGCCCCCTAAACATCAGCACATCTTATCTAGAACCTGCACCACACCGCGGACATTGCAGGTATTTCTGTTGTGGAAAGTGAAGAGAGATAAGAGCACACTTTTCTAAGAAGACTGCCAACACTGACTGACCTCACAGAGAACCATCACTAAGCCTAGCCCTGTGCTCCCTCAGGGGACTCTTCAGGCCTCCTGGGTCACATCACATGCCTTGGGGTCACCACTGAGGTCAGTGATTGGGCCTCAGCAGACACATGGGGTGTGCTGATGTCATAACGCTTACATTAACTTCATGATGTCGGCCTTTCCCATGAGACCAAGGGGGATGTGAGGTCACCAAAGAGGCCAGAAGAGGACCATGAGGGAGTGCCAGCTACCACCAGGAGGCCCCAAAGTAGTAAGAGAAGGGGAGTATAACTGTTTATTGTGTTTCCACACCTCCCCAGGCCTCTACTTATTATTCTCTGGATATTTTGGAGCATCTAACAAGAAACAAGTGTTCAGAGGTCCTTCCATCTTTAGGTGAAGCACCAGGACAGCATACAGATAGGGAGTTATTTGTTGAGGCCTCTGTGACGCATCATCTGCACTTCAAAGAACAACATAGAGGTCAGACATTACTGTCGGAGAGAAACACAAGTACTCCTACTTATAGAGTATTACCTGCTGGATAAGACACAGCATATGCGAGGTTATACCAGAGAGTGTGCTCTACTCCACCTGTGTTACAACCACCATCACAACGGCTCCACATCTCCGAAATCTAAGAGGAGAAACAACATTAAGAATGTAACATGACATGGCAGGGTTAGTGAGACCCCAGGGGCAAGACATAGCACAGAGTCCCCTTAACCATTAAGCCTCCACATCGGTACCACATACTGAAAATTAATATATTATATATACACACACATACACATTACATAATACTCTTAGTGGCCACATGCCAAAGGTCACCCTATCAATTCACTATGACCAGCTATGTAAGGCCATAACATGGAGGTTGGTTTCATCACCCTACATCCCCCCATTTATAGTAGTCATCCCTAGCAATGCCGGCCTCTACTCACATCTCCTCAGACAATCCTAAGACAATCTTCTGCTAGCTATACTGAAGGCTCTGCCTAAACTACTGTCACAACAATGACATAATGTGTGTACCTACACTTCATGCCCCTTGCACCTTAACTAAACCAGTGGACTGACGCTCCACTTACTAGACTGAGCTCAGTGCCATGCAGTAAGCCCAGCAAGTACAGGCCACACCATAAATTACTGACACCCCTGATCCCTTGGATAGGAAGGTCACTCACTCCGGACTGGCTATTGACCAGGGTTTCGTCTATATAGCTGGAGAGCCTGGGCAGCTAGTAGAGATGGGTGAACCAATTCATCACAAATTGGATTCGACCTGAATATTCCAAATTGTTCAGTTTTTGACAAACCTGAACAAATGCCTAGTCATCTTGGACGAACTAAAATGGCCACCACTACATGTTTTATCATGAAATACAGAAGAGACCCGTGACTTGTGAGTCAGTGTGTGTCGTTCTAGCACCTCCTGACCTCAAACAATTCTATAGCGGAGATCTGGAGCAAATGTCCACCATCAGAGTTCTTTCTGGTCACAGACATTGCAAATCAAGACCCTCCCAAAGTACAAAAATGCCTTCCCCCACCGGGGCCAGTCCCCAAGAGCAGCAAGATTGCAGGAGCGTACTGTTTCCTTTACAGACTTGTCATTGCATTATAGCTATTGAGGCTGGTCTAAGAACAAATTATACATCCGTGTCCTGCTCTACAAACAAAAATATTCTTCCCATACGACCGCCATAGCAGGAAAAAAAAAAAAAAAAAAAAAAAACCCACACAATGTAAAAAAAATTGGTATCCCCGGAATCGTACTGACCCATAAAATACAGATGATATGTAATTTTGGCTACAAAGTGAACACCATAAAAACAAAGCCTGTAAGAATTTCACACAATCACAGTTTTTCTCCAATTCCACCCCATTCTGAATTTTTTTCCCAGCTTCCCAGTACATCGTACGACATATTAAATGGCACCATTTCTCCCGCAAACTTAAGCCCTCCTATGGCTCTGTAAATGGAAAAACAAAGTTATGGAGTTTGAAAGGCGGGAAGTTGAAAATCCAAAATCAAGAAATGCCTGTGGCATTGATAGGAGGGAAGCAGCAAATATGTGCCGCTAAATACAGAGCGTTAAAACATACTTTTTACTGACAGTCAGCAAGTGAAATCTTTTTTTCGGCAAAAATTAAAATTAAATACAAACTGCTGTTCTAACAGCAAAATAGATCCACCTGCACAAAAAAATAAATATGAGTTAGTGATTTTTTTTTGTTGTTCACCCAATATAAAAGTCTAAAAGCCTGTGCCAATCTGAAAAAAAAAAAAAAATAAAGCTCTTAAATTTCATGTATTTTTTTCTACTCTGTTCACCCAATACAGCGTGACATTATCAGTATTAATCAGAAAAAAATATTCCAATTCTTAAGTGTTTGTTTTTTTATTGCTGCTGATCACATACACAGTCATGGCCAAAAGTTTTGAGAATGACACAAATATTCTATTTTCACATGATCTGCTGCCCTCTGGTTTTTATGTGTGTTTGTCAGATGTTTTTATCACATACAGAAATAGAATTGCATTCATATTATGAGTAACAGAAGCTTATATTGACAGTTAGAATGAGTTAATGCAGCAAGTCAATATTTGCAGTGTTGACCCTTCTTCTTCAGGACCTCTGCAATTCTCCCTGGCATGCTCTCAATCAACTTCTGGACCAAATCCTGACTGATAGCAGTCCATTCTTGCAGAATCAATGCTTTCATTTTGTCTGAATTTGTTGGTTTTTGTTTGTCCACCCATCTCTTGATGATTGACCACAAGTTCTCAATGGGATTAAGATCTGGGGAGTTTCCAGGCCATGGACCCAAAATCTCTATGTTTTGTTCCCTGAGCCATTTAGTTATCACCTTTGCTTTATGGCAAGGTGCTCCATCATGCTGGAAAAGGCATTGTTGAGCGCCAAACTGCTCTTGGACGGTTGGGAGAAGTTGCTCTTGGAGGACATTCTGGTACCATTCTTTATTCATGGCAAGACTGTGAGAGAGCCGATTCCCTTGGCTGAGAAGCAACCCCACACATGAATGGTTTCAGGATGCTTTACAGTTGGCATGAGACAAGACTGGTGGTAGCGCTCACCTCTTCTCCGAATAAGCTGTTTTCCAGATGTTCCAAACAATCGAAAAGGGGATTCATCAGAGAAAATGACTTTCCCCCAGTCCTCAGCAGTCCACTCCCTGTACCTTTTGCAGAATATCAGTCTGTCCCTGATGTTTTTTCTGGAGAGAAGTGGCTTCTTTGCTGCCCTCCTTGAGACCAGGCCTTGCTCCAAGAGTCTCCGCCTCACAGTGCGTGCAGATGCACTCACACCTGCCTGCTGCCATTCCTCAGCAAGCTCTGCACTGCTGGTAGCCCGATCCCGCAGCTGAAACACTTTTAAGAGACGGTCCTGCCGCTTGCTAGTCTTTCTTGGGCACCCTGGAGCCTTTTTGGCACCAATGGAACCTCTCTCCTTGAAGTTCTTGATGATGCGATAGATTGTTGACTGAGGTGCAATCTTTCTAGCTGCAATACTCTTCCCAGTTAGGCCATTTTTGTGCAGTGCAATGATGACTGCACGTGTTTCTTTAGAGATAACCATGGTTAACAGAAGAGAAACAATGATGGCAAGCACCAGCCTCCTTTTAAAGTGTCCAGTGGTGTCATTCTTACTTAATCATGACAGATTGATCTCCAGCCCTGTCCTCATCAACACCCACACCTGTGTTAATGGAGCAATCACTGAAACAATGTTAGGTGGTCCTTTTAAGGCAGGGCTGCAATGATGTTGAAATGTGTTTTGGGGGATAAAGTTCATTTTCTAGGCAAATATTGACTTTGCAAGTAATTGCTGTTAAGCTGATCACTCTTTATAACATTCTGGAGTATATGCAAATTGCCATTAGAAAAACTGAAGCAGTAGACTTTGTAAAAATTAATATTTGTATCATTCTCAAAACTTTTGGCCATGACTGTACAGTATTGCAGAATGCGCTAATCTAAAATAATCCCTGTCTTTTTTTTGTTGTGCACCCAATATACAGTCTAACAGCCTGTGTTAATCTGAAAAAAACCTCAGGTAAAAAAAAGGGTAGGGGAAGGTAAAAGGAGAGGAACAAAGGAAACACTTGTGCAAGTACTACTAGAAAAGAATGTGGATGGCAGTATTGCTTCTGACTTTGGTGGCACTGCAGGTTTGTTGTACTCACAATGAAGGTGAATTTTTTGATTACTCAGCTCGCTCTTCTCAGTCATAGGAGGATATGATACCTGAGAGTGATGTGATCAAGGCAGACTTGTGTGTTCCTCCTTCTCCTACATAACACGTAATTTACTGCAGAGCCTTTCTGGACTGTCAACCATGTCTCCTGGTACTGATGTTACACCTGCTGAGAAATCTATTTCTCCTAGTCCGAGCAGTCTTCCTCCTCTTTTTGATGAGCTGGTTAACATTGTATGCAAGCAGAGAAGGTACTACCACCACGACCACCACCACCTACTAACCACTACCACGTGAAAAGGTGGAGTAAATGAGACTCTGCTGTTTACACAGTGACAAGAGTATTATTAGCATCAAGCAGAGGAATGATTACTGGATGCCTGTGACCTTAGACCCACGCTATAAAGACTCAGGTCACACTCTTGGTCTGTGTCAGCTAGTCACCTAGAACAATACACATCAGCAAACAATACAGCACAAACAGAACATCGTATGACAGGTAAACCAATTTTGTGGACCTTTATTTGGGCTCGGTGACACTCTTTTCTACTAGATGCTGCATTTATCCAAAAAGGCTAATCGTAAACTGGACCAGCTCTACTGGCTGATAGACATGCAGCCAGAGGCGTAACTACCGGGGTAGCAGCAGTAGCAGCTGCCACAGGGCCCGGGACATTATGGGGCCCCCGATGCTTTTTTTTTTTAATAGGCCGTTACCTGCTGGAGTAACCCCAGCAGGTAACGGGACCTATATACTTACCGTTCCCCTGGGTCCCACTCACGGGCGCCTGCACTTCCGATTCCGGAGGCGGCTGTGAGCAGGAGCGGGGATCGGTATGTGAGGCCGCGGGCCAAACCCCACAATCTCTACTATCATAGTATAATAATCGGAGGCCCAGGGGAGGTGAGGGAACATTAAAAAAAAAAAAAAAAAAAAAAAAAAAAAATGTACTTACTTCTCCTACGCTTCGGGCCTGTTTGGTGACGTCAGCGGACGTCATTTTGCGTCGCGACGCGGGCCGGATCACGTGACGCTGGCCTGGTCCAACATTAAAGAAGGCCGAAGTAGCGCACGGGCATGCACCGGAGCGAGGAACAGGTAAGCAACGTTGTTTTTTTTATGTTTCTATCCTCTCCTGGGTCTCCGATCATTATACTCCGGGGTCTGAAAAGACCCCACAGTATAATAATTGTTCATGGGGTGGTCCACTATGGGGCATATACTACTGTGCGCAGGGGCCACTATGGGGCATATAATACTGTGCGCAGGGGCCACTATGGGGCATATAATACTGTGCGCAGGGGCCACTATGGGGCATATAATACTGTGCGCAGGGGCCACTATGGGGCATATAATACTGTGCGCAGGGGCCACTATGGGGCATATAATACTGTGCGCAGGGGCCACTATGGGGCATATAATACTGTGCGCAGGGGCCACTATGGGGCATATAATACTGTGCGCAGGGGCCACTATGGGGCATATAATACTGGCGCAGGGGCCACTAGGGGCAAAAACGTGCGCAGGGGCCACTATGGGGCATATAAACGTGCGCAGGGGCCACATGGGGCAAAATACTGTGCGCAGGGGCCACTATGGGGCAATAATACTGTGCGCGGGGGGCCACTATGGGGCATATAATACTGTGCGCAGGGGCCACATGGGGCATATAATACTGGCGCAGGGGCCACTATGGGGCATATAATACTGTGCGCAGGGGCGGGGCCACTTGGGGATATAAACTGTGCGCAGGGGCCACTATGGGGCATATAATACTGTGCGCAGGGGCCACTATGGGGCATATAATACTGTGCGCAGGGGCCACTATGGGGCATGATACTGTGCGCAGGGGCCACTATGGGGCATGATACTGTGCGCAGGGGCCACTATGGGGCATGATACTGTGTGCAGGGGCCACTATGGCAAATAATGTGCGCAGGAATGCATTTTTTCAAATGTTTGCCTTGGAGCCCAGCCATTCCTAGTTACACCACTGCATGCAGCATAAAGTTTGCTATCACCAACCAAAGAGCTCCTGTGTTTGTGGCATTACAGCACCATGATATTTCGACACAGACTATTAACTACATGCTCAGCACAACATATACAAACACTTTTACATACTTCCCCCCCCCAAGGAGAATTGCCTGCCACCTATGAACGTCTTCATAAAGGAAGAACAGAAGGCCCTATGAGCACTACTCTTGGCCAGCCAACCAATGCCCTGCCTGTACAGGCATTGTATGACACTATGCGGGGCACTGTTTACAGGAGTTATGGGTTTTTGGGCATTGATCAGTAGTATTATGAGGCAGTGGCATTGTCCCAGTTTCTCAGTATTCATCGTTCAGCGTCTAATCCTGACATTTTCCTTCACGCTCTAGAAGGTGCAGCACATAATCCTCGGTGACCTTTCTAGGTGCCCTTTAGGTCACGGATTGGATTCCTCTTATTGTTGCCCTTTAGATGTAATAAAGAGAGGCGGAGGGTCACACACAGAGACATCCTGGCCCACCGACCTCCATTGTTCCTGGTATCTACCTAATAATTACGCGGGGGCAGCAGAGGACAATGGAGGAGAGTGTAACACGTACACCGCACCAGGAACCGGAGCAGAACAGAGACACATTATAGGACAGGACCAGGCATCAGGCCATGGGTGGGTATGATGGACAATCTTGATGTCCTTTTACAACACCTCAGGGGCTAGCAGTATAGAAGAGGCCAAAGATGGCGACTATTTGTTCCTTCTCATATAATGGTGGCTTTGGCGTCAAGTCCTCTTTAAGGTCCAGAAGCAAAATAGTGATGAAGGAGTTTCACTTCGGTAATGGTAGAGGAATCCCCTATGGCACATCACGGATTCTTTTCCAGTGACAGCCTAATTGGCCTCAGTGGTCATGTGGGGTGCAGAAGGAATGAGGCGCAGCGAGAACGGGCTGCAGTATCAGACCCTGGGATGCTGGGGACAGGGGAGTTTTTTTTTTTTTTTTTCTTAAGGTTACTCCTCTTTAAGACTAATGTCCCACATTGGCCTTCACACACACAGAGTAGAATGTCCCACATTGGCCCTCTCAAAGAGTAATATCCCATAGAGGCCCCTTCACACAGTATAATGTCCCATAGTGGCCCCTCTTAATGGTAAACTGTCCCATAGTAACCCCTCCACACTATAATGCCCTATAGTGGCCCCTCCACACACTATAATGTCCTACAGTGGCTCATGCTGTTCTTTATAGGAATGTTACAAACATTTTGGGTCTATTCTAAGATATTCAGACCCCAGAGTATAATAACCAGAGGTCCCAGGGACGTGGTTAATCCTTGCTCCGGAGCCTGTGTTCCGGCATCGTCATGTCTTTGAGACATCATGAATGACCCCATCATAACATCACATGGGTCATGCCATTTTGGTTTGGACCTATGCGGTCTGAATGAAGCCACTCTGAAGGTGTAGAGCAAGAGCTGCCGTGCTATACCCTGCAGCAATAGTGAAGGTAAAGGGCCAGGTCTCAGGGCAAGTAGCTTGCAGGCCCAGCAGCCCATATTACGATCAGCCCGCCAGGAGCTTTTCCGGAGATATATGTGGCCAATCCACCCCTGAATATAGCAATAACATGCAACACTTTACTATTAGTGGCCATTGATGTGCGCATGGTGTGATATGCTGGTGTGTTGTGGAGATATAAATTGTGATGTGAAGAAGTATGAAATCCTATGAAGATACCAAACAAATTCTTATCCATCACTATAGACAATACAGACCCTGATCCATCACTATAGACGATACAGACCCTGGATCCATCACTACAGATGATACAGACCTTGATCCATCACTATAGACGATACAGACCCTGGATCCATCACTATAGACGATATATAGATCCTGATCCTTCACTATAGACGATACAGACCCTGATCCATCACTATAGACGATACAGACCCTGGATCCATCACTATAGATGATACAGATCCTGATCCATCACTATAGACGATACAGACCCTGGATCCATCACTATAGACGATACAGACCCTGGATCCATCACTATAGATGATATACAGATCCTGGATCCATCACTATAGACGATACAGACCCTGGATCCATCACTATAGATGATATACAGATCCTGGATCCATCACTATAGACGATACAGACCCTGGATCCATCACTATAGACGATATATAGATCCTGATCCTTCACTATAGACGATACAGACCCTGATCCATCACTATAGACGATACAGATCCTGGATCCATCACTATAGACGATACAGATCCCGGATCCATCACTATAGACGATACAGATCCTGGATCCATCACTATAGACGATACAGATACTGGATCCATCACTATAGACGATACAGATCCCGGATCCATCACTATAGACGATACAGATCCTGGATCCATCACTATAGACGATACAGATCCTGGATCCATCACTATAGACGATACAGATCCTGGATCCATCACTATAGACGATACAGATCCTGGATCCATCACTATAGACGATACAGACCCTGGATCCATTACTATAGACGATACAGATCCTGATCCATCACTATAGATGATACAGATCACAACAAACCAAGGTGATGGTGTCTTGTTACCAAAGGCAGGAAATGTGATTGGCACAATGTCTATTGCTTCTGCAGAGCATAAGAGGGGAAAAAAAAAAAAAAAAAAAGTGCAGGCAGAGACAGGGGGTGTAATAAAGATACAGGTTAGGTGAGGAGGAGGCTCGGTATGGGGGTGTATACAGGTATATAGAGGGTATATTACAGGTTAGGTGAGGAGGAGGCTCGGTCTGGGGGTGTATACAGGTATATAGAGGGTATATTACAGGTTAGGTGAGGAGGAGGCTCGGTCTGGGGGTGTATACAGGTATATAGAGGGTATATTATAGGTTAGGTGAGGAGGAGGCTCAGTCTGGGGGTGTATACAGGTATATAGAGGGTATATTACAGGTTAGGTGAGGAGGGGGGCTCGGTCTGGGGGTGTATACAGGTATATAGAGGGTATATTACAGGTTAGGTGAGGAGGAGGCTCGGTCTGGGGGTGTATACAGGTATATAGAGGGTATATTACAAGTTAGGTGAGGAGGAGGCTCGGTCTGGGGGTGTATACAGGTATATAGAGGGTATATTACAGGTTAGGTGAGGAGGAGGCTCGGTCTGGGGGTGTCTTTCCTTTTATATTCTCTCTTCTGCCATCACTGGGGCACATCTTGCCCGGCTACATCATGGTAAGTGACCTCACCCCCATAGTACTCCTCCTCCTGCAGAATCCGGCACTGACAGTCACTTACCTCTCCAGGTATCTCCACCCAGAGCGGACGGTAATCTGCTGCTTGTCGCTGTGATCTTGTGTCTGTGCTGCGCTCCGGTCACCTGTAAGGTAAAGACTAATTATTATTTGTGGGAGGAAAAGTGGTACTGTGCACTGTCCTATATATACAGAATAAGAGCATATACTGAGAATTACACCAGTATACAGGACAAGAGAAGTGGTACTGTGCACTGTCCGTATATACAGAATAAGAGCATATACTGAGAATTACACCAGTATACAGGACAAGAGAAGTGGTACTGTGCACTGTCCGTATATACAGAATAAGAGCAGATACTGAGAATTACACCAGTATACAGGACAAGAGAAGTGGTACTGTGCACTGTCCGTATATACAGAATAAGAGCAGATACTGAGAATTACACCCAGTATACAGGACAAGAGAAGTGGTACTGTGCACTGTCCGTATATACAGAATAAGAGCAGATACTGAGAATTACACCAGTATACAGGACAAGAGAAGTGGTACTGTGCACTGTCCTTATATACAGAATAAGAACAGATACTGAGAATTACACCCAGTATACAGGACAAGAGAAGTGGTACTGTGCACTGTCCGTATATACAGAATAAGAGCAGATACTGAGAATTACACCAGTATACAGGACAAGAGAAGTGGTACTGTGCACTGTCCATATATACAGAATAAGAGCAGATACTGAGAATTACACCCAGTATACAGGACAAGAGAAGTGGTACTGTGCACTGTCCATATATACAGAATAAGAGCAGATACTGAGAATTACACCAGTATACAGGACAAGAGAAGTCGTACTGTGCACTGTCCATATATGCAGGATAAGAGCAGATACTGAGAATTACACCAGTATACAGGACAAGAGAAGTGGTACTGTGCACTGTCCATATATACAGAATAAGAGCAGATACTGAGAATTACACCCAGTATACAGGACAAGAGAAGTGGTACTGTGCACTGTCCATATATACAGAATAAGAGCAGATACTGAGAATTACACCCAGTATACAGGACAAGAGAAGTGGTACTGTGCACTGTCCATATATACAGAATAAGAGCAGATACTGAGAATTACACCAGTATACAGGACAAGAGAAGTGGTACTGTGCACTGTCCATATACACAGAATAAGAGCAGATACTGAGAATTACACCCAGTATACAGGACAAGAGAAGTGGTACTGTGCACTGTCCATATATACAGAATAAGAGCAGATACTGAGAATTACACCAGTATACAGGGCAAGAGAAGTGGTACTGTGCACTGTCCGTATATACAGAATAAGAGCAGATACTGAGAATTACACCAGTATACAGGACAAGAGAAGTGGTACTGTGCACTGTCCGTATATACAGAATAAGAGCAGATACTGAGAATTACACCCAGTATACAGGACAAGAGAAGTGGTACTGTGCACTGTCCGTATATACAGAATAAGAGCAGATACTGAGAATTACACCAGTATACAGGACAAGAGAAGTGGTACTGTGCACTGTCCGTATATACAGAATAAGAGCAGATACTGAGAATTACACCAGTATACAGGACAAGAGAAGTGGTACTGTGCACTGTCCTATATACAGAATAAGAGCAGATACTGATCTGTAGTCATCACATGATCTGCTATTTATAGGTCCTGCATTCAAGGGATAAATGCATATCATGGACATGAAGTCTGTTGCACACATCAGTGTATGTGGGGATTGTATAGAGCACAGTTGTGTGCAGGGCAGACAGATATACTGCCACCCCCTGCTGTCCTGGGAAAGTGCCGCATGAGGCCAGAGACACACCGCTCCTGTATATTACTTATTGCTATGCTGTGTATCTAATCCTCTCATTTGTGATACTGCCTGCTGAGCTGTGTATCTAAATGTAACATGTTAAAATCTATCAAATATTTGTGCAGTATATAGGATGGAGCTATATGTGGAGTAGAAAAGTTTTAAAAAAAAGGAGGAGTACATATGGTGGAGCACAGAGTGGATGTAATGGTGCTAGTTACCTGATCTGGAGTCCAATTGGTGAGGCAATGGCACAGGACTTAAACAGTAGTAAATGATGAACTAAATAGCAGGAATAGTACCTCAGGAGTAAGAAGCAGCCGTAGTCAGACATATGCAGGAGTCGGTACACAGGAGCAGTAGCGTAATAGTGAGGATCAGGGAAAACAGGAAGCAGATAGCTAGAATAATCAGGCACAGGAAGGAGTAAGCTGTGGGGTCATATAGGGATTGCTATACTGTGATTGGCCATAGAGCAGGTGAGATCCATAAGCTAATCATTCCAATAGCAAAGTCCAGGCTAAGCAAGGCAAAGAACAAACAGACTTCTTCAATGGCATAATGGTCAAGGCTGCAGAACATGCCTGGGAAGTCATAGGTTCAAGACCCAGCGAGCTCAATTCCTGATAGTGGGGGAGATGAGTGTAATAATGGTGGAGCTGTGTGTGGAGAAGATGAGTGTTAGAATGGAGGAGATGAGTGTAATAGTGGCGGAGTACATATGGTGGAGGAGATGAGTGTAATAATGGTGAAGTACATATGGTGGAGAGATGAGTGTAATAATGGGGAGGAGATGAGTGTAATAATGGTGGAGGAGATGGGTGTAATAATGGTGGAGTACATATGGTGGAGGAGAGGGAAATGGGGGACAAGTGGGGAGATGAGTGTAATAATGGTGGAGTACATATGGTGGAGAAGATGAGTGTAATAATGGTGGAGTAAATGGTGGAGAAGATGGGTGTAATAATGGTGGAGAAGATGGGTGTAATAATGGTGGAGGAGATGGGTGTAATAATGGTGGAGTACATATGGTGGAGGAGATGAGTGTAATAATGGTGGAGTACATATGGTGGAGAAGATGAGTGTAATAATGGTGGCGTACATATGGTGGAGGAGATGAGTGTAATAATGGTGGAGAAGATGGGTGTAATAATGGTGGAGGAGATGAGTGTAATAATGGTGAAGTACATATGGTTGAGGAGATGAGTGTAATAATGGTGGAGGAGATGAGTGTAATAATGGTGGAGTACATATGGTGGAGGAGATGAGTGTAATAATGGTGGAGTACATATGGTGGAAGAGATGAGTGTAATAATGGTGGAGTACATATGGTGGAGAAGATGAGTGTAATAATGGTGGAGTACATATGGTGGAGGAGATGAGTGTAATAATGGTGGCGTACATATGGTGGAGGAGATGGGTGTAATAATGGTGGAGTACATATGGTGGAGGAGATGAGTGTAATAATGGTGGAGTACATATGGTGGAGGAGATGAGTGTAATAATGGTGAATACATGGTGGAGGAGATGAGTGTAATAATGGTGGAGGAGATGAGTGTAATAATGGTGGAGGAGATGAGTGTAATAATGGTGGAGTACATATGGTGGAGGAGATGGGTGTAATAATGGTGGAGTACATATGGTGAAGGAGATGAGTGTAATAATGGTGGAGGAGATGGGTGTAATAATGGTGGAGTACATATGGTGGAGATGAGTGTAATAATGGTGGAGTACATATGGTGGAGGAGATGGGTGTAATAATGGTGGAGTACATATGGTGGAGGAGATGAGTGTAATAATGGTGGAGTACATATGGTGGAGGAGATGGGTGTAATAATGGTGGAGTACATATGGTGGAGGAGATGGGTGTAATAATGGTGGAGTACATATGGTGGAGGAGATGAGTGTAATAATGGTGGAGGAGATGGGTGTAATAATGGTGGAGTACATATGGTGGAGGAGATGAGTGTAATAATGGTGGAGTACATATGGTGGAGGAGATGAGTGTAATAGTGGTGGAGTACATACGGTGGAGGAGATGAGTGTAATAGTGGTGGAGTACATACGGTGGAGGAGATGAGTGTAATAATGGTGGAGTACATATGGTGGAGGAGATGGATGTAATAATGGTGGAGTACATATGGTGGAGGAGATGAGTGTAATAATGGTGGAGTACATATGCTGGAGGAGATGAGTGTAATAATGGTGGAGTACATATGGTGGAGCTCTGAGTGAAGTAGATGAGTGTAATAATGGTGGAGTACATATGGTGGAGGAGATGAGTGTAATAATGGTGGAGTACATATGGTGGAAGAGATGAGTGTAATAATGGTGGAGTACATATGGGGAGAAGATGGGGGGGGTAATGGTGGAGTACATATGGTGGAGGAGATGAGTGTAATAATGGTGAAGTACATATGGTTGAGGAGATGAGTGTAATAATGGTGGAGGAGATGAGTGTAATAATGGTGGAGTACATATGATGGAGGAGATGAGTGTAATAATGGTGGAGTACATATGGTGGAGGAGATGAGTGTAATAATGGTGGAGGAGATGAGTGTAATAATGGTGGAGTACATATGGTGGAGGAGATGGGGGTGTAATGGGAATGGTGGGGAGATGAGTGTCATAATGGTGGAGGAGATGAGTGTAATAATGGTGGCGGACAGGGGGGAGGTGGGAGGGGGTACATATGGTGGAGGAGTGAGTGTACATAATGGTGGAGAAGATGGGTGTAATAATGGTGGAGTACATATGGTGGAGTAGATGAGTGCAATAATGGTGGAGTACATATGGTGGAGGAGATGAGTGTAATTATGGTGGAGGAGATGAGTGTAGTAAGGGTGGAGTACATATGGTGGAGGAGATGGGTGTAATAATGGTGGAGGAGATGGGTGTAATAATGGTGGAGTACATATGGTGGAGGAGATGGGTGTAATAATGGTGGAGTACATATGGTGGAGGAGATGAGTGTAATAATGGTGAAGTACATATGGTTGAGGAGATGAGTGTAATAATGGTGGAGGAGATGAGTGTAATAATGGTGGAGTACATATGGTTGAGGAGATGAGTGTAATAATGGTGGAGGAGATGAGTGTAATAATGGTGGAGTACATATGGTGGAGGAGATGGGTGTAATAATGGTGGAGTACATATGGTGAAGGAGATGAGTGTAATAATGGTGGAGGAGATGGGTGTAATAATGGTGGAGTACATATGGTGGAGATGAGTGTAATAATGGTGGAGTACATATGGTGGAGGAGATGAGTGTAATAATGGTGGAGTACATATGGTGGAGGAGATGAGTGTAATAATGGTGGAGTACATATGGTGGAGGAGATGAGTGTAATAATGGTGGAGAAGATGGGTGTAATAATGGTGGAGTACATATGGTGGAGTAGATGAGTGCAATAATGGTGGAGTACATATGGTGGAGGAGATGAGTGTAATTATGGTGGAGGAGATGAGTGTAGTAAGGGTGGAGTACATGTGGTGGAGGAGATGGGTGTAATAATGGTGGAGGAGATGGGTGTAATAATGGTGGAGGAGATGAGTGTAATAATGGTGGAGTACATATGGTGGAGGAGATGGGTGTAATAATGGTGGAGTACATATGGTGGAGTAGATGAGTGTAATAAAGGTGGCGTACATATGGTGGAGGAGATGAGTGTAATAATGGTGGAGTACATATGGTGGAGGAGATGGGTGTAATAATGGTGGAGTACATATGGTGGAGGAGATGAGTGTAATAATGGTGGAGTACATATGGTGGAGGAGATGAGTGTAATAGTGGTGGAGTACATACGGTGGAGGAGATGAGTGTAATAATGGTGGAGTACATATGGTGGAGGAGATGGATGTAATAATGGTGGAGTACATATGGTGGAGGAGATGAGTGTAATAGTGGTGGAGTACACGGGGGGGGGGGTACGGTGGAGGGAGATGAGTGTAATAATGGTGGAGTACATATGGTGGAGGAGATGAGTGTAATAATGGTGGAGTACATATGGTGGAGGAGATGAGTGTAATAATGGTGGAGTACATATGGTGGAGCTCTGAGTGAAGTAGATGAGTGTAATAATGGTGGAGTACATATGGTGGAGGAGATGAGTGTAATAATGGTGGAGTACATATGGTGGAGGAGATGAGTGTAATAATGGTGGAGTACATATGGTGGAGCACTGAGTGAAGTAGATGAGTGTAATAATGGTGGAGCACTGATTATAAGAGCTTTATTCAGAATTTTACTGTTGGTCTCCAGGATTTATACATTTCCTTTTTTGCAGAAAATTGTATATAACGGAGCAAAGGATGTCATAAATGATTCAAAACAATTCTTTAAGACACTTGCTGAGAAGGAGGGAAACCCCAACATCATGAACTACAACAAACTCATGGAGAACCTGATGACAGAAGAAACTTCCTTCAAGGTGAGGTCATGTGATGACGCGGTACATTTAGGGACTCTTTAACCATAGGGCCGATGGTGCACTTGCACTGGGCCCTATGGTAGCGGTGGCCCAGTTGGGACAGCGGGACAGTCCTGCATATGCTGTCCCACTATGGCGGGCTGCCCCAGTTACATAAAAAGATGCACTCCCTGCTTCATCATTCTTCCCCTCTCTTTCCCCGGGAGCTGCAAGCGCAATGTGATGACATCTCTTACATTGCGCCTACAGCTCCTTGAAGACTCCAAACCCAGACAGCAGGGGAGCGAGGAGAGTTAGTATTAAAAGAAAGTAAAAAAAAAAAAAAAAAAAAAAAAAAAGTAAATAAAATAATTTTAAAAATCAATAAAATAATACATCAAACACACGCCCTTATTACAGGTTATAGCCCCACCCCCAACAACACCATACAAAATAAAAATTACCGTAATGGAGAGTAAAAACTATTTTATTTAAAAGTTTTTTAGTAGCACTTTGTGTTATTAAATAATAATAAAAAAAAAAAAAAAAGTGAAAAACAGACCCGTTTTCCCCCCCTCTTTTGTTTAGATTTTCCCGGATATAAAAAAAATTAACACATGCAAAAATAAAAACAATGTAAAATAAAGCCCTTTGTGTGACCGAAAAAAAGACGCTGAAATTAGTTGAATAACGCAAATGATAAAAATGTTACAGCCCTCAAAACCGCACATACAAAAAAAATCCGAAAATGTGTCTGGTATGGAAGGGGGATAAAGCATCTGGTATGGAAGTGGTTAAGGAAGGAGGGGGGAGGAGGAGCTGCAGACTACACTGATGGTAACTCATCATCATCTGTGCATTACCTGTATGTGACCCCGGGGGGGGGGGCAGCGAGGACTTCTGTCCATGTTATCCCTTCTCCTATCTATAAGAGAGCATACTGTACTGTCAGATAACGTAATACCCCTCTGAGTCTAATCACTGGGGTATCCTTATATAATACCCCTCAGAACATAACCAGGAAGTTATTGGCGATGTGACCCAGATGTTTACCATTGTCCAGGTCACAGCGCCAAAAGAGTCGCACCAAACACTTACACAACACAGACAAAGTCACCAATAAAGTTTACATTCTTTCATTGTCCCTGTCCTGTCCATACTTGATACACCGACCGTCTCTCTAGTGATATCCGCTAAAATAATCGTAATAACGATTATTACTAGAGATGAAGGTATTAAACATTTCTGACAGGCGGAAAGTTCCATCAGACACATAACACATTGTCACCCATTCAATGTCACCATATAAAATCCCAGTTTTTAATAATAATATAATAATAATACATTTTATTTATATAGCGCCAACATATTCCGCAGCACTGTACAATTTGTAGGGTTCAAGTACTGACAAAAAAGAGACATTACAAAGAAATAGTCAATTCACACACTGAGACTGAGGACCCTGCTCGCAAGAGCTTACAGTCAATGAGGTAGAGGGGGTGACACAAGAGCTTACAATCTATGAGGAAGAGGAGGTGACACAAGAGCTTACACTCTATGAGGTAGAGGAGGTGACACAAGAGCTTACAATCTATGAGGTAGAGGAGGTGACACAAGAGCTTACAATCTATGAGGTAGAGGTGACACAAGAGCTTACAATCTATGAGGTAGAGGGGGTGACACAAGAGCTTACAATCTATGAGGTAGAGCTGACACAAGAGCTTACAATCTATGAGGTAGAGGAGGTGACACAAGAGCTTACAATCTATGAGGTAGAGGTGACACAAGAGCTTACAATCTATGAGGTAGAGGAGGTGACACAAGAGCTTACAATCTATGTGGTAGAGGAGGTGACACAAGAGCTTACAATCTATGAGGTAGAGGTGACACAAGAGCTTACAATCTATGAGGTAGAGGGGGTGACACAAGAGCTTACAATCTATGAGGTAGAGGGGGTGACACAAGAGCTTACAATCTATGAGGTAGAGGAGGTGACACAAGAGCTTACACTCTATGAGGTAGAGGAGGTGACACAAGAGCTTACACTCTATGAGGTAGAGGAGGTGACACAAGAGCTTACAATCTATGAGGTAGGAGGTGACACAAGAGCTTACAATCTATGAGGTAGAGGGGGTGACACAAGAGCTTACAATCTATGAGGTAGAGGAGGTGACACAAGAGCTTACACTCTATGAGGTAGAGGGGGTGACACAAGAGCTTACAATCTATGAGGTAGAGGAGGTGACACAAGAGCTTACACTCTATGAGGTAGAGGTGACACAAGAGCTTACAATCTATGAGGTAGAGGAGGTGACACAAGAGCTTACAATCTATGAGGTAGAGGAGGTGACACAAGAGCTTACAATCTACGAGGTAGAGGTGACACAAGAGCTTACAATCTACGAGGTAGAGGGGACACAAGAGCTTACAATCTATGAGGTAGAGGAGGTGACACAAGAGCTTACAATCTATGAGGTAGAGGTGACACAAGAGCTTACAATCTATGAGGTAGAGGAGGTGACACAAGAGCTTACAATCTATGAGGTAGAGGTGGTGACACAAGAGCTTACAATCTATGAGGTAGAGGGGGTGACACAAGAGCTTACAATCTATGAGGTAGAGGAGGTGACACAAGAGCTTACAATCTATGAGGTAGAGAGGGTGACACAAGAGCTTACAATCTATGGGGCAGAGGGTGTGACACAAGAGCTTACAATCTATGAGGTAGAGGTGACACAAGAGCTTACAATCTATGAGGTAGAGGAGGTGACACAAGAGCTTACAATCTATGAGGTAGAGGAGGTGACACAAGAGCTTACAATCTATGAGGTAGAGGAGGTGACACAAGAGCTTACAATCTATGAGGTAGAGGGGGTGACACAAGAGCTTACAGTCTATGAGGTAGAGAAGGTGACACAGGAGCTTACAATCTATGAGGTAGAGGAGGTGACACAAGAGCTTACAATCTATGAGGTAGAGGAGGTGACACAGGAGGTAGCAGGGGCGGCATCGGAGGTAGCATTGCTTATACAATGGTCATTACACATATATAAAGCTGTAGGAGCCGTCACCAGTCGTGTCCTTTAACGTGCAGATGGTGCCTGGACATATAAAGTTAGTCTGATACGGCCTCATATCCTGTGAGGTAATGCGGGAGCGTGAACAGAGGAGGGGACGTTTTAGGGATTCTAAAATACGGAAGGGTTTACATTAGGAGTTGTGATCGGCCTGTCTGATAAGATGTGTCTTTAGTTTACGCTTGAAGCTGTGGAAATTGGGGGTGTGAAAGATCCTCAGTGCGCCAACACCGCGTTGGCCCACACCTGAGACTTCTTTACTAAAAACCACACTCACCGCCAGTGAGTGCCGGGTCCACAAGATAAATACAAGACAAGCTTTCTAAATTTTATATATTTATTAACCCCTAAATGGGTCGGTATTAACATCTAACATATACAGTTCAGAACAGATATGCAGATATATGCAAGCATTAACAGTTACTAGTTACAATATACAGCGCTTAAAATAAAAAGGGAATAAAGATGAAATAATTACTTTACCACACATATCCTTGATGTGGTTCTGTAGTCCAACACTCATACATGCTCTGGTATGTGTGAATAACCAGTGGAGGCTCATAGCAGCAGCATTCCAGCCTGCATGTTCATCACAGTATATCCTCGTAGTCTCTCAGTATTCTCTAGTAGTCCCAACACAGTCTCCTCACTGACCTCTTACCTCATCTTTTATACCCTTGATTACACCACCCAGAATGAGGTCACCGGCGACGGCAAGTCTGGTTGACTAACGCACTGAAGTCCAGATTCTTTGTAAGGAGATAGGATTAAGTGAAATGATACAATGCCTTCTATATGTTATCAACCATGTCTGATCAACAGCCCAGGCTGAACAATGCATGTGTATTTGATCACCCAGGGCTATGTAGGAATTCAATGGAGCCATTCTGGGATGGATACAAAGCCCTATTGTTCCATGGTTGCCACTACTGACAACATACACCTAGGATTAGAGCTGCGCACATTATGAGTAAATGGGAGTAAGAGGGAGATACGATACCCAGAGATCAAAATACATCTTTGAGTTATAGCCATATTTAAGTGGAATCATCACAGGGGGTTAATCTGATAGTCTGGGATAGAGCATTCCAGAGAAGTGGTGCAACTCGGGAGAAGTCTTGTATACGAGCGTGGGAGGTTCTGATAATAGAGGATGTTAGTCTTAGGTCATTGAGTGAACGGAGAGTACGGGTTGGGCGATAGACAGAGATGAGGGAGGAAATGTAGGGAGGTGCAGCATTATGGAGAGCCTTGTGGAGGAGGGGGAGAAGTTTATATTGTATTCTGTATTGAATAGGCAGCCAATGTAGTGACCGGCACAGACCGGAGGCCTCGCTGTAGCGTCTAGACTGATAGATGAGCCTGGCCGCCGCCGCATTCAGAATAGATTGTAGAGGGGAGAGTTTAGTAAGGGGAAGACCGATTAGTAAGGAGTTACAGTAGTCAAGGCGAGAGTGAATCAGGGCAACAATAAGTGTCTTTAGTGTATCTGTGGTAAGGAAAGGGCGGATTCTGGAGATGTTTTTGAGGTGGAGATGACATGAGCGTGCGAGTGATTGGATATGGGGGGTGAAGGAAAGATCTGAGTCAAACAAAACCCCGAGGCAGTGGGCATACTGCCTAGGAGTTATGGTAAGGCCAGAGACTGCAATGGGGATATCAGGGACAGATATATTGGATGTTGGAAACAGCAGTAGTTCAGTCTTTGAGAGATTCAGTTTCAGACAGAGCGAAGACATGATATTAGAGACGGCAGAGAGGCAGTCACTGGTGTTCTGTATTAGTGCTGGGGTGATGTCACGGGATGACGTATATAATTGGGTGTCATCAGCATAAAGATGGTACCGGAAGCCAAATCTAGTGATGGTGTGTCCAATGGGGCTGTGTAGAGGAAGAAGAGCAGGAGGCCTAGGACCGAGCCCTGAGGAACCCCAACGGCAAGGGGAAGAAGGGAAGAAACAGAGCCCACAAATGATACACAGAAAGTGCGGTCAGAGAGATAAGAGGAGAACCAGGAGAGAGCGGTGTCTGTGAGGCCGACAGAGCGGAGCATAGTGAGGAGGAGTTGATGGTCAACAGTGTCAAATGCTGCTGAGAGATCTAGAAGAATAAGAAGAGAGAAGTCACCATTCAAATTTATAGCATGAGTTGAAGGTAGATGCACAGCAAGCAGAGGTGACTTGAATGGAATGTCAGCTTTCAGATGGGTATAATAGCGGGTGGTGATGGGGGGGACCCACTTATGAAACCTTTGTACTGGGCTCACCAAAGAGTAAAAATGGCTCTGGGGAGGACATCCACAGGCACCCCATTCTGCCCCCTCCCCCATCTTCATTCAGGTGATGTTTCCCCACAACACTCTGCCGCTCACTCGTCCCAAATCTTTCAAAAATTTCAGATTCAGCCAAATCAGAAACATTTGTGATTTGTTTCAGATGAATTTTCTAAAATAATTCTGAGAAGTAGAGATAAGAAGGATCACATGACCTCAAAGACCAGTCCAGCTTTCTCATAATGCTTTAGTGATGCATGAGACAATCATAATGGACTGTGGTGTGTGAGGTCACTGGTGATGTCATTGCCAGTATATAGCAGTACAACTAGAAAGCAGCTATGGCGTGGGGAGAGAGGAGAGGATCAGAGCTCAGACAGCAGAGAGATGACAGAATAAATCCAGATACAGAGAGATAATAGTGTGAGGAGAAGAGACAGATGATAGGAGGAGGGACAAGAGTCGGGGTCACACGGGGGCTGTACGGGCGCCTCCATATTGTCTTCAGTCACTCCCAGGCATATAATTACTAGACTTCTTTAGAATTCATTGGAGTTCTCCTTCCTTTTAATGCATTAGATCAAGTCCTATAGGGAATCTAAAAAGAAAAGTAAAAAAATAAAACAAAGTTGGAAAATAAAAAAAAAATCTAAAATTAAAAAATTTTCAAATCACCCTCAAAATCTGAAATTACCCTAGATTGAAAAGACAAGTGAAAAGTACAACCTGCCCCCCAATAAAAGCCGCCCTACACATTTCTGTACACGGAAATATACAGAAGTTATTGGTGTCAGAATATGGTGACAAAGAAGGTTTTTTTATACTGTATTTATTTGGGATTTTTGTAATGGTAAAAAAAAAACAAGAAAAAAAAACTATAAATTTGGTAGGGTAGGTGTCACTTTGACTACACAGTGAACGCTATAGAAACAACACCCAGAAGAAATTGGCACCAAGGTAGTTGTGAATGGAAAACTAAAAAAGTTATGGCTTCTGGGAGGTGCGGAGTACAGATGAGTAAATTGTTAAAAAGCCAGGTTTTTTATGAATTTTCCAAAAATTTCAGGTTCTCCACCCATGAATTAATAATAATAATAATAATCCTTTAATAGTCCCACTATGTATTTGTAAACAATACAAATACATGTACAGGAATGTTCCAAGGTAAGAGGCATTACAGTCATAATAGACAGACAGATAAGAAGTAGGGGGGGGGGGGGTATAGCCAAGACAGAAAGATATTTCAGTTCTCTGTATGACCTGATCTCTTCTTGGGTCGGAATTGGTTGTACAGCCTGACCACAGCTGGGAGGAAAGACTTCCGATAGCGCTCCTTCTCACACTTAGGATGGAGCAGTCGGTCACTGACAGTACTGCCCAGTGCTATCACGGTCTCATGCATGGGATGGGACTTCTTCTCCTGCATGGAGCTCACCACGGACAGTATCCTTCTGTCACCCACCACCTGCACTGGGTCCAGGGGGCTCCCCAGGACAGAGCTGGCCCTTATAATCAGCTTGTCGAGTCTACTCCTATCCCTGGATGATATACTGCTCCCCCAGCAGGCCACTCCAAAGAAGATGGCTGATGCCACTACCGAGTTGAAAAAAGTCCTAAGAAGTGCCCCCCGGATTCCAAAGGCTCTCAGCTTCCTAAGCAGGTAGAGCCTGCTGTGGCCCTTCCTGTACAGGACCTCCATGTGATCTGCCCAGTCCAGCTTATTATTAAGGAGCACACCCAGGTACTTATAGGTGTTCACAATCTCGATGCCCGTCCCCAGGATGTCCACTGGTTTAGGAGGGCATCTGCACTTACGAAAGTCCACCACCATCTCTTTGGTCTTCCCCGCGTTAATCTTCAGGTGGTTCCGGTGGCACCAGTCCACAAAATCCCGGTTCAGTTCTCTGTACTCCCTGTCATCATCATCTGTGATGAGGCCTACTATTGCAGAGTCGTCAGAATACTTCTGTAGGTAGCAGCTAGATGAGAGCACCTAAAATCTGCAGTGTACAGTGTGAAGAGGAAAGGGGCGAGAACCGTACCCTGAGGTGCCCCCGTATTACAGATCACGGTACCTGACACACAGTCTCGGGCTCTCACATACTGAGGTCGGTTTGTGAGGTAGTCTAGGATCCAGTTGGAGAGGTGGTGGTCCACTCCAGCAAGGCCCAGCTTGTCCCTCAGTAACCTGGGCTGTATGGTGTTAAAAGCACTGGAGAAATCAAAGAACATTATTCTCACTGTGTTCCCTGGTTTCTCCAGGTGAGACAGAGCCCTGTGCAGAAGGTGGATGATGGCATCATCTACCCCAATGCCCGGCCGATAAGCAAACTGGAGAGGGTCCATAGCAGGGCTCACTAGAGGGCAGAGATGTGTGAGAACCAATCTCTCTAAGATCTTCATCAAGTGGGATGTCAGTGCTACAGGTCTGTAGTGGTTGAGCTCCATAGGGTGATGTTTCTTTGGAACCAGTACCACAAAGGAAGATTTCCATAATTCAGGGACTATTTCCAGCTTCAGGCTAATATTAAACATATATGTAATTATACCACACAGCTGGTCCCCACAAGTCTTAATTAGCCTTGCACTGATGTCATCTGGCCCTGCGGCTTTCCCTGCCTTGATCCTCTTTAGCTCTTTTCTCACCTGGGCACTTGTGAAGGTCATTCTGTGGTCAGATAAAGACGGACTTCTAGATTTACATGTCTGGTGGGAAGTAGCCTCAGCAGGCGAAGTCTTTGTGGCAGAAGGAACTAAAGGACATGCTGGGGTGGGAGGAGCTGGGGTGTGATTAAATTTATTGAAGAATAGATTTAATTCGTTAAACCAATTAACATCTGCCTCTATGTTGGAGACAGACTGTCTATGCCTTAAGCCCATCCCAGACTCCCCTTATATCTTTTCTTTCCATTTGCTTTTCCATATTTTTCTTATAATTGGCTTTTTCTTTCCTAATTTGACGCCTAAGCTCATTCTGTATCTTTCTCAGCCCCTCCTTATCTCTTGTCTTGAATGTCATTTTTTTCTCCTTAAGTAATGCTTTTATATCAGAATTAATCCATGGATTGTTGAATTATTATTATACTCTAAGGTCTCCTCAGATCCCAGAGTATAATACAAGGAGGCCCAGAGGAGGAGAACAAAAGTGATAAACGTCACTGCTGGGCTTATGATTGTGTTGTAGTGGTCACATGGGGCATGTCAACTTCATAACCCATTGAAACAAGCGTCATGATGTTAATATGAAACATGTGACCAAAACACAGGCCACAGTGGTGACCCGATACAGTTGACATCACAGAGGAGGCCCCGAAGATACCCTAGAAAGAACACTGTATTCCATGAGGGAACCAAGGAGAGGTAAGAGAAGTTTTAGTAGTTTCCCCTCGACTGCCAATGATTTGTTTGGAGACATCATAGAGTACATTAATAGAAGTTCCGGTTAGGACAAAAAAAAAGTGTTTGATCCAAAATAAAACTTGAGGTTAAAACTCACAAATAGTCACTAAATGAATCTCGCAAAGTTCACTTATCTCTCAGAGTTAAAAAAAAGAAAATGCTAAAACGAAAAATGGCTGAGGTGGGAAGAGGTTAAATTCTCCTCATCCTGCTCCGGACAGGTGGTGAAGTGGTGGTGCACAACACTGCCCGTTGACTACAACTACGTGACTTATTCCAGTGGCCACAGCCCTTCTGTCCTCCTCCGATGGTCTTCCACACCACAGTAGTACACGGGTGTTGTGTCTCACATCACCGCCCGTTTTCCCGATTATGACCCCTCACCCTCCGTCTCCTTCATTCCATCATCACTCTCATTCATACTGGATTGTGCAGGACAGTTCTGGTCTTTCTCAGCCCACTGTCTCACTGTTTTCACTTCCTCCAGCATGTTTGTTGCCTTTGGCTACCATCTGCTTACACATAGCCATATCTGATTTTGTCTGTTGAGTCGGCCCCTCAGAGGGTCAAACATGATTCAGGGCACTTTACACCTCTGATAGGGTACACATTTATTCTGAAACAAATATTGGGTCCAAATCAGTCAAATCTGTTTTCAGTTTGTTGATGTGTAACCTTGTGTCACATCCAGGGCAGCACTTCCTCTGTCATTACATCTTCTGTCCTACAGGTGCTGTACAGCTATGCAGTATACATATATACTCTGCCTCTACCACTGCAGTGTATTATGAGATCAGGGAGCCTAATGTGAGCCCAGTGGCAGGATTGTGAGTGCTGCTCTGGAGTATAAGACATGATGTAAACGTAGAATTATAAATGGTGCATTTATAAGGTGAGAGCTGCTCTGGATGTGATACATGATGCAGCTTTGAATGTTACTGGAGTAAAAGTTACAAGAAAGGAATTATATGTAAGGAACATAAATATTAATGACATATTAGGACCCCTACTGGGCAGCACAATGTAGGGAGCTCCAGTAAATGAGGCTGAGTTGCAGTACCAGGCACAGTCATCTACATGGTTGGGGCGCCATGTCTGTGTCTATAATAAAGGGAACAGGAGGGTGTGGATCAGAGGGGGTCCTGAGGGTCCGAACCATAGGTCAGCCATTACTAAGTGGTCTGGTTTAGGCATAGTATATAACATCTGTGGGTTTGTTCTTTCCCTTGACAGAATGTGGATCCGGAGTATGTGAAGAAGATTATGGCTGAAGTGGACAACAATAAAGATGGTGAGCTGAGCTACTTGGAGTTTCTTGCCTTCAAAATTAAATATTTTAGTGGAATATTCAAGGAACGTGCCTTACTATTCATATAGAGCTTTACAACACTGATATATAACAGAGAGCACTACAACAACCAGCTACACAACTAAATAAAAGCAATGCTAGTATACAGCATAGAGTAGTACAAGAACCACCTACACACCTAGAGAGGGCGCAGCGCTGTTTTATATATGACTACAGTTGGAGCAGCCTTTAGTTCCCATTTTTGTCTAGTGTAATAGTAAGTAGTAGATGGTTAGGAGGGGAGGCAGCTGCAGGAGGACACAGCATGCTGTGAGAGGGAGGGAAACTTCTGGCTGGTCATATCTATAGACAGGAGGACATGGCATCATAATAAGGGCAAACAGAGAGAGTGTGTGCCCACCTGGTATATACAGGGAGGACCCCACTAGGTTACACATGTGAGGAAGGAGGGGCTGCAGGTATGTGACACCTGAGGCAATGGGCCAGGTGATGAGCCGTCATACATGTGCCTATGCATATAAATATGGTGTGTTATACCGCTGGCATCATGACTGTTCACTATTTACACAATTAACCTCCACCCCCAATATACCGTACTCATTATAATGGTAAATGTGCAGTTACAGCCCCACTAAGAACAAAAAGCAACAGAGCAATATGGGAATATGGAGCGCCCCTCCGAGCACAATGTGCCATCTGGTGATCGAGCTCGCTAAACAGCAGCACATCATATCTAGAACCTGCACCACACCGCGGACATTGCAGGTATTTCTGTTGTGGAAAGTGAAGAGAGATAAGAGCACACTTTTCTAAGAAGACTGACAACGCTGACTGACCTCACAGAGAACCATCACTAAGCCTTGTCTCCAGCCCTGCGGTTACCAAGATTTTGCCTCCATTTTAGGGACGATTTATTGTTTAGTTGTTTATCTGCCTTGCTTTAAGTAAACTGTTTCTGCACCGTTCATTATTGTCTCCTGAGTCCTTTATCCTGCAAACACCATCAAAGGCACCCCAACCACCATCAGGATCAGGAATGCTTACAACCAGGAGCGCTCCAGGGGATCCTCGCCTTCCCTCACTTCTCCCTGGCATCCTCATGGCAACCATTGCTCCCTCAGAGCACTTTTTCGGCATCCTGGGTCACATCACATGCCCTGGGGTCACCACTGAGGTCTGTGATTGGGCCACAGCAGACACATGGGGTGTGCTGATGTCATGACACTTACATTAACTTCATGATGTTGGCCTTTCCCATGTCACCAAAGGGCACGCAAGGTCACCAAAGAGGCCAAAAGAGGACCCTGAGGAAGTGCTATATACCACCAGGATGCCCCGAGGAAGAAAAGGAAGGGGCGTATAACTGTTTATTGTGTTTCCACACCTCCCCTGGCCTCCACTTATTATTCTCTGAATCTTTTGGAGCATCCGAATATGAAACAAACCTTCAGAGGTCCTTCCATCTCTAGGTGGAGCACCAGGACAGCATACAGATAGGGAGTTATTTGTTGTGGCCTCTGTGACCCATCATCTGCACTTCAGAGAACAACATGGAGGTCAGACATCGGGGGCAAGATGTACATAAGGTGCTCCTATAGGAATACTCGTAGTAGTGGCCACATGCTAAAGGTCACCCTAACAAGTCACTATG
The DNA here is from genome assembly GCA_947044405.1 of Leptodactylus fallax. NCBI lineage: Eukaryota > Metazoa > Chordata > Amphibia > Anura > Leptodactylidae > Leptodactylus > Leptodactylus fallax. The sequence goes on from CAMRHE010001325.1 coordinate 69,232, forward strand.
ACCAGCTTTGTAAGGTCATAACAAGGAGGTTGGTTTCATCCCCCTACATCCCCCCATTAATCATAGTCATCCCTTACAATGCCGGCCTCTACTCACATCTCCACACCCCAGTAAGACAATCTTCTGCTAGCTATACTGAAGGCTCTGCCTAAACTACTGAGGGGCAAAACTAACTGTACCTGTCACAACAATGGCATAAGGGGTGTACCTACACTTCATGCCCTTGCACCTTAACTAAACGAGGCCACGCCATAAATTATTGACACCCCTGATCCCTTGGATAGGAAGGTCACTCACTGTGGACGGGCTGTTGACCAGGGCTTTATCCATATAGCTGGAGAGCCTGGGCAGCTAGTCAATAGCCACTCGTACACTCGGCACCCTTCTGAGTTACTCGCTTACTCAAATCACCCTTTTGGTCTGTGTCAGCTAGTCACCTAGAACAATACACATCAGCATACAATATAGCACAAACATCATATGACAGGTAAACCAAACTTGTGAACCTTTATTTGGGCACGGTGTCACTGTTTTCTACTAGATACTGCACTAATCCAAAATGGCTAAGTGCAACACAAACTGGAACAGCTCTACTGGCTGGTAGCAAATTTCATGCTGCTGTCTATTGCCAGCCAAACACCATGCTCCATGTGCACCATCCCGATGGGTTTAGCCAACCAGAGGTGGAACTTGAAGCTCTTTGGCCCCAATGCAAAATATGTAACCAGGCCCATAACCTACTTTGTGCCATTTACAATAGTGATACAGTGCCTTGCGAAAGTATTCGGCCCCCTTGAACTTTTCAACCTTTTGCCGCATTTCAGGCTTCAAACATAAGGATATAAAATTTGAATTTTTTGGTGAAGAATCAACAACAAGTGGGACACAATCATGAAATGGAACGAAATTTATTGGATATTTTAAACTTTTGTAAAAAATAAAAAACTGAAAAGTGGGGCGTGCAATATTATTTGGCCCCCTTATGTTAATACTTTGTAGCGCCACCTTTTGCTGCGATTACAGCTACAAGTCGCTTGGGGTATGTCTCTATCAGTTTTGCACATGGAGAGACTGAAATTCTTGCCCATTCTTCCTTGGAAAACAGCTGGAGCTCAGTGAGGTTGGATGGAGAGCGTTTGTGAACAGCAGGTTTCAGCTCTTTCCACAGATTCTCGATTGGATTCAGGTCTGGACTTTGACTTGGCCATTCTAACACCTGGATACGTTTATTTGGGAACCATTCCATTGTAGATTTTGCTTAATGTTTGGGATCATTGTCTTGTTGGAAGATAAATCTCCGTCCCAGTCTCAGGTCTTTTGCAGACTCCAACAGGTTTTCTTCCAGAATGGTCCTGTATTTGGCTCCATCCATCTTCCCATCAATTTTAACCATCTTCCCTGTCCCTGCTGAAGAAAAGCAGGCCCAAATCATGATGCTGCCCCCACCATGTGTGACAGTGGGGATGGGGTGTTCAGGGGGATGAGCTGTGTTGCTTTTATGCCAAACATATCGTTTTGCATTATGGCCAAAAAGTTGGATTTTGGTTTCATCTGACCAGAGCACCTTCTTCCACATGTTTGGTGTCTCCCAGGTGGCTTTTTATGGATATCTTTGAGAAATGGCTTTCTTCTTGCCACTCTTCCATAAAGGCCAGATTTGTGCAGTGTACGACTGATTGTTGTCCTATGGACAGACTCTCCCACCTCAGCTGTAGATCTCTGCAGTTCATCCAGAGTGATCATGGGCCTCTTGGCTGCATCTCTGATCAGTCTTCTCCTTGTTTGAGATGAAAGTTAAGAGGGACGGCCGGGCCTTGGTAGATTTGCAGTGGTCTGATACTCCTTCCATTTCAATAGGATCGCTTGCACAGTGCTCTTTGGGATGTTTAAAGTTTGGGAAATCTTTTTGTATCCAAATCCAGCTTTAAACTTCTCCACAACAGTATCACGGACCTGCCTGGTGTGTTCCTTGGTCTTCATGATGCTCTCTGCGCTTTAAACAGAACCCTGAGCCTATCACAGAGCAGGTGCATTTATACGGAGACTTGTACACACAGGTGGATTATATTTATCATCATCAGTCATTTAGGACAACATTGGCTCACTCAGAGATCCTCACTGAACTTCTGGAGTGAGTTTGCTGCACTTAAAGTAAAGGGGCCGAATAATATGGCACGTCCCACTTTTCAGTTTTTTATTTTTTACAAAAGTTTAAAATAACCAATAAATTTCTTTCCACTTCACAATTGTGTCCCACTTGTTGCTGATTCTTCACAAAAAAATGTAAATTTTATATCTTTATGTTTGAAGCCTGAAATGTGGCCAAAAGGTTGAAAAGTTCAAGGGGGCCGAATACTTTCGCAAAGCACTGTAATCCACACCATGTTTCTCTGAATACTTCTCCGTTGTTCTGTAATTATGGGTTATATCCTGGTTTCTGTTTGATTTCCACTTCTACGGAAAGTCCATAAGTAGAGAAAGTGTCAGATAAACTGCACAGTTTGGGGTCTGGTTCAGTCGAGGCCGAAGAATTCCCAATTCATTTCACAACTAGATGCAGACAAAAGACGTTCAGCAGGTCCTGTTCTCACTGTGTGGCTTTCTACTAAAAATGGACGACTTAAGATTCCATCTCATAAGTTGGGTCCTAGGTTTATTGGTCCTTATGAGATTCTTGAAGTAATCAATGCTGTGTCTTTTTGTTTGCATCTTCTTCCTTCCTATAGGATAAATGCTTTTCACGAGTCTCCTAAAGAAATACTTTGACACCAGTTACTATGCTCAATAAACCTTTTCCTCCTGTTCAGGTGGAAGGAAATCTAGAATTTGAAGGACAAAGAACTGCTGATTCTCGTAGAGTTAGAGGGGCATTCCACTAGTTACTACATTGCATGGGCTGAGGACCAGAAGAACAAACTTGGGCACCAGCTCGTTCAGTTCATAAAGATCTTCTAGTTAAAAAGTTTCCATTATAACCTGGTCCACAGGATTAGGTTCCAATGGCCCCTCATTAAATGAAGGGGGGGGGGACTGTCAGGCATCCCAACATATTAGCTCCTATTTGCAACTGCCGCCTTAAGGTTTCCATGTCCTCCAAACAAGCGCTGCTCGGGTCTGCAAAGCCTGTCAGAACTTTAAAACACAGACAGAATCAGAAATCTGCCTCATCTTCCTATTAAGAGTTAGTTTACGGAGTTTACACTTTGCTGAAGTTCAGTCACTTGCCTGTGGTTGACTAGTGCAGCTGGGTTCCTACTCTACTTGAGAAGACTTGCCTGTTGACCTTGACTCTACATTCCCCATTGAATTCTTTTTAAAAATAAATAGCTTAGGTTCAAGCATCCAAGACACCCCAAAATCCATCTCATGTCTCAAAAAGGCGGCAGCATATTTCCATATGATCCGGGCCAAGTGTCCCCCACTCTGAAGCGTCAGCTGGTCCCTATCCCGAGTAACTTCTCCCAACAGTTAGCCTCCAATTGATGGGGCCTCTTCTACAATCACAGGACTCACCATAAAGGTGGCTGTGGCCATGGCAGTCAACATGGATTGCTACATGGTCTTCACGTCCTGCACTAGATATATTTGGTTATGAATTCCCATTGGGAAGGGTCATACTATGTCTGTTGAGGCTCAGAATCCTCACCCACACATGCCAGTCTCTCAATTCCACATAGGCTCCAACATCACAGTAGCTCCCTATACCCACACACTAGTGCCTACCAGCATGGTTTCCATTGCCTTGTGTCCCACCTGTACTTTTAAAGGAGAAGACACTGGTATTGGAACAAACCTGGTGGGTTAGATAGTACCACCTGCACACAGCACAGCTTTAGCATGCTCTGTTGGTTGGGGTTTCTAGTTGGAGACCCCCTTTCATTACCTGGGCCCTAGGTCCTGAGTCATCAACCCATCCACATTCATGCTCAATATAACCAAGACATCAAGGTCCATGGCTTCCTCTACCAGAATTATTCCTTTCTGTTTCAGCATCCATCTACAGACTTCTATATTGGCGCATATGACTCCAGAGTTCTGTAAGAGAAGGTTGTTGGCCCCCTTCAAGTTCAGCCATGGCATATTTCCCAGTCATACAGACTACACTAAAAGGGCCTCAAAAGAGGGCCAAGCAAGGGTGGCAACCAGAAACCTGGAGTCAATCATACAAAGCAGTTCATTTGTTCCATTTCTGGCCCTCATCACTGGGCTTCCTCATACTATGTCTATTTCTTCTACATTTAATGAAAGTCCCTGTGATTTGCCCTTCAACCAAAGGCTGCTCTAGTTTAAACCTGCCCCACAAAATGCAGGAGAGGTCAAACTTTGGCAAGGTGTCCAGGACAATGGCACGACCATAAATCCTGCCTCACAAACTTACACATTTTCCAAATGGGGACCAGCTCATACTCGATTGCCAAATTCACCTTTTGTCACTTGGGTTTTGGGTTGCCGTGAATTCTTTAAGTGTTTCTTCTTTGGAATGTGGGTTTCTTCTTTCTGCGGGGACTTCTTCGCAAAAGAGGCGCCTCTAAGAGAGCAACAATCAAGGCTTTGCTCCCTGCACCCCCACACTAGTGCCTGCCTTTTGGAGAAGCTTCTGGGGTGTTGTCTCCAACCTTTGCCTCAGGATCCTCATCAGTGACTAATTTCAGAGGCCTGTGAGGAACTGATCTCGTAGCACTGCCTGCTTTTCTAATTTTTGACCTTTTTGAGCTTTTTTGAGCCCCTCAGTCTTCGCTCCACATATATCCACAAGTCATAATTTCCACCATCATTGTTTGAGTCACTGAAATTATTGGGCACTTACAATACATTTAGGCACACCAGTAGACCCCCAGGTAATTTTTCTTCCTGTTGGAGATCTCATTTGCATACTGTTTTCCCAAGGAGCATTGGCTGCCACCGTCAGAGGTCTTCATAAGGAAGAAGAGAACTCCACAAGAGATACAACAAAGGTCTCTCACCTAGACAACCAATACCCTGCCTGTACAGAGGAGGGTCAGGAGCTTTGAGCAGTTGTCCTCTGATGGGTGTCTGTCCCTTACGAGGCAGATCTACTTTCCAATATCCTCAGTCACATCATGAGATTACTAAGTGTTGGACATTGACTTCCAATAGGTGGCACTACAAAGAGCTCCTCATCCATCTGGTGAGTGTGCTACAGTCCAGTCACAGGTCACTCGGTGACACTATGCGGGGCACTGTAGCTATCATGTTTACAATGGTTATGGGTTTTGGGGCATTGATCAGCAGTATTATGGGGCACTGGCATTGTCCCAGTTTCCCACTATTCATCGTTCAGCGTCTATTCCTGACATTTTCCTTCACGCTCTAGAAGGTGCAGCACATAATCCTCGGTGACCTTTATAGGTGATCATTAGGTCACGGATTCCTCTTATCACCGTTGCCCTTTAGATATAATAAAGAGAGGCGGAGGGTCACACACAGAGACGTCCTGGCCCACCGACCTCCATTGTTCCTGGTGTCTACCTAATAATTACTGGGGAGCAGCAGAGAACAATGGAGGAGAGTGTAACACGTACACCGCACCAGGAACCGGAGCAGAACAGAGACACATTATAAGACAGGACCAGGTATCAGGCCATGGCCAGTTATGGTGGAAATGTATGATGTCATATAAACATTATGTGATATAGAGATTTATAATGAGTATTTTAGTAGTTTGAAGGGTGAGGAAGGAGCGGATTTGATGAATATTCTTGAGTTAGTGGTGGCAGGCGGAGTAATAAGTCAGAGACAAAGGTTATCCTATGGCAGCAGACCTGTGGGACTGGGGTAAGCATGGAAACATTAACTTTGATAGATGGGGTACGTAGGGGGCTGCATAAGGTGAGTCGAAGATGATGAACTCAGCTTTCTTCATGTTGAGTGTGAGAAATCGGGAGGAGAGAAAGGAGGCTACGACTGCTAGACACTCTGGAGATCTGGACAACAGAGCAATCACGTCTGGTCCAGAGAGATATATTTGAGTGTCGTCGGCATAGCAATGGTATAGAAAACCGTAAGATTCTATGAGTTGGCCAACTAATGGAGAACAGGAGGGATCCTAGGACGGAGCCTTGAGGGGCAGCTACAGAAAGAGGACACAGTGAGGAGATGGTGTGCGAGTGGGAGACAACGAAGGTGCAGTTGGTGAAGAGATCCAGGAGACGCCCAACTGTGAAGAAGGAAATGTCAAGGAGGAGGAGGAGAACAGAGAAGTGCCACTTGTCTTTGGCAGTTAATAGATCTTTCGTAACTTTGGTTAGGACGGTTTCTGTGGAGTGATGGGATCGATGGAGTAATGGTCTGTCTGGGGGTGTATACAGGTATATATAGGGTATATTACAGGTTAGGTGAGGAGGAGGCTCGGTCTGGGGGTGTATACAGGTATATAGAGGGTATATTACAGGTTAGGTGAGGAGGCTTGATCTGGAGGTGTATACAGGTATATAGAGGGTATATTACAGGTTAGGTGAGGAGGAGGCTCGGTCTGGGGGTGTCTTTCCTCTTATATTCTCTCTTCTCCCATCACTGGGGCACATCTTGCCCGGCTACATCATGGTAAGTGACCTCACCCCCATAGTACTCCTCCTACTGCAGAATCCGGCACTGATAGTCACTTACCTCTCCAGGTATCTCCACCCAGAGCGGACGGTAATCTGCTGCTTGTCGCTGTGATCTTGTGTCTGTGCTGCGCTCCGGTCACCTGTAAGGTAAAGAGTTATCATCATTATTATTATTAGTATTATTTTATGGGAGAGGAGAAGTGGTACTGTGCACTGTCCATATATACAGAATAAGAGCAGATACTGAGAATTACACCAGTATACAGGACAAGAGAAGTGGTACTGTGCACTGTCCTTATATACAGAATAAGAGCAGATACTGAGAATTACACCCAGTATACAGGACAAGAGAAGTGGTACTGTGCACTGTCCATATATACAGAATAGGAGCAGATACTGAGAATTACACCAGTATACAGGACAAGAGAAGTGGTACTGTGCACTGTCCATATATACAGAATAAGAGCAGATACTGAGAATTACACCAGTATACAGGACAAGAGAAGTGGTACTGTGCACTGTCCTTATATACAGAATAAGAGCAGATACTGAGAATTACACCAGTATACAGGACAGGAGAAGTGGTACTGTGCACTGTCCGTATATACAGAATAAGAGCAGATACTGAGAATTACACCAGTATACAGGACAAGAGAAGTGGTACTGTGCACTGTCCTTATATACAGAATAAGAGCAGATACTGAGAATTACACCAGTATACAGGACAGGAGAAGTGGTACTGTGCACTGTCCGTATATACAGAATAAGAGCAGATACTGAGAATTACACCAGTATACAGGACAAGAGAAGTGGTACTGGGCACTGTCCGTATATACAGAATAAGAGCAGATACTGAGAATTACACCAGTATACAGGACAAGAGAAGTGGTACTGTGCACTGTCCGTATATACAGAATAAGAGCAGATACTGAGAATTACACCAGTATACAGGACAAGAGAAGTGGTACTGTGCATTGTCCGTATATACAGAATAAGAGCAGATACTGAGAATTACACCCAGTATACAGGACAAGAGAAGTGGTACTGTGCACTGTCCATATATACAGAATAAGAGCAGATACTGAGAATTACACCAGTATACAGGACAAGAGAAGTGGTACTGTGCACTGTCCTTATATACAGAATAAGAGCAGATACTGAGAATTACACCCAGTATACAGGACAAGAGAAGTGGTACTGTGCGCTGTCCGTATATACCGGACAAGAGAAGTGGTACTGTGCACTGTCCGTATATACAGAATAAGAGCAGATACTGAGAATTACACCAGTATACAGGACATGAGAAGTGGTACTGTGCACTGTCCTTATATACAGAACAAGAGCAGATACTGAGAATTACACCAGTATACAGGACAAGAGAAGTGGTACTGTGCACTGTCCTTATATACAGAATAAGAGCAGATACTGAGAATTACACCAGTATACAGGACAAGAGAAGTGGTACTGTGCACTGTCCTTATATACAGAATAAGAGCAGATACTGAGAATTACACCAGTATACAGGACAAGAGAAGTGGTACTGTGCACTGTCCTATATACAGAATAAGAGCAGATACTGATCTGTAGTCATCACATGATCTGCTATTTATAGGTCCTGCATTCAAGGGATAAATGCATATCATGGACATGAAGTCTGTTGCACACATCAGTGTATGTGGGGATTGTATAGAGCACAGTTGTGTGCAGGGCAGACAGATATACTGCCACCCCCTGCTGTCCTGGGAAAGTGCCGCATGAGGCCAGAGACACAGCGCTCCTGTATGATACTTATTGCTGTGCTGTGTATCTAATCCTCTCATTTGTGGTACTGCCTGCTGAGCTGTGTATCTAAATGTAACGTGTTAAAATATGTCAAATATTTGTGGAGTATATAGGATGGAGCTATATGTGGACTAGAAAAGTTTGAAAAAGATGGAGTACATATGGTGGAGCACAGAGTGATGTAGATGAGTGTAATAACGGTGGAGTACATATGGTGGAGGAGATGAGTGTAATAGTGGTGGAGTACATATGGTGGAGGAGATGAGTGTAATAATGGTGGAGTACATATGGTGGTTGAGATGAGTGTAATAATGGTGGAGTACATATGGTGGAGGAGATGAGTGTAATAATGGTGGAGTACATATGGTGGAGGAGATGAGTGTAATAATGGTGGAGTACATATGGTGGAGGAGATGAGTGTAATAATGGTGGAGTACATATGGTGGAGGAGATGAGTGTAATAGTGGTAGAGTACATATGGTGGAGCTCTGATTGGAGAAGATGAGTGTAATAGTGGTGGAGTACATATGGTGGTTGAGATGAGTGTAATAATGGTGGAGTACATATGGTGGAGGAGATTAGTGTAATAATGGTGGAGTACATATGGTGGTTGAGATGAGTGTAATAATGGTGGAGTACATATGGTGGAGGAGATGAGTGTAATAATGGTGGAGTACATATGGTGGTTGAGATGAGTGTAATAATGGTGGAGTACATATGGTGGAGGAGATGAGTGTAATAATGGTGGAGTACATATGGTGGAGGAGATGAGTGTAATAATGGTGGAGTACATATGGTGGAGGAGATGAGTGTAATAATGGTGGAGTACATATGGTGGAGGAGATGAGTGTAATAATGGTGGAGTACATATGGTGGAGGAGATGAGTGTAATAGTGGCGGAGTACATATGGTGGAGGAGATGAGTGTAATAGTGGCGGAGTACATATGATGGAGGAGATGAGTGTAATAGTGGTGGAGTACATTTGGTGGAGGAGATGAGTGTAATAGTGGCAGAGTACATTTGGTGGAGGAGATGAGTGTAATAGTGGTGGAGTACATTTGGTGGAGGAGATGAGTGTAATAGTGGCAGAGTACATATGGTGGAGGAGATGAGTGTAATAATGGTGGAGTACATATGATGGAGGAGATGAGTGTAATAATGGTGGTGTACAGATGGTGGAGAAGATGGGTGTAATAATGGTGGAGTACATATGGTGGAGGAGATGAGTGTAATAATGGTGGAGTACATATGGTGGAGGAGATGAGTGTAATAGTGGCGGAGTACATTTGGTGGAGGAGATGAGTGTAATAGTGGCGGAGTACATATGGTGGAGCTCTGAATGTAGCAGCTTTATTCAGAGTTTTGCTCTGGGACTACTTTTCTTATACATTTTTGTTTATGCAGAAAAATAAAGATAAGGCAAAGGAGGGTGTCTTGCCGGATTTAACAAAATTATTTCAGAGGTTTGCTGAGAAGGAAGGAGACCCCAACACCATGAACTACAATGAACTCATGGAGAACATGATGTCAGATCAGATAAGTTCCTTCCAGGTGAGGTCATGTGATGACGCGGTACATTTAGGGGAGGACACCCACTGGCACCCCCATTTTGCCCGCTCCCCCAAACTCATTTAGGTGACGTTTCTCCACAACACTCTGCCACTCACTCGACCCAAATCTTTAAAAAATTTCAGATTCAGCCAAACCAGAAATTTTTGTGATTTGTTTCAGATGAATTTCCTAAAATATTCGCTTTCACATGAATTCTGAGAAGTAGAGATAGGAAGGATCACATGACCTCAAAGACCAGTCCAGCTTTCCCATGCCTTAGTGATGCATGAAACAGTCATGATGGACTGTGGTGTTTGAGGTCACTGATGATGTCATCACCACTATATAGCAGCACAACTAGAAAGCTGCAATTGTGTGGGGAGAGAGGAGAGGATCGGAGCTGAGACAGCAGAGAGAAGAGAGAATAAATCCAGAGACAGAGAGATAATAGTGTGAGGAGAAGAGACAGATGATAGGAGGAGGGATAAGAGTCGGGGACACACGGGGGCTGTGCGGGAGCCTCCATATTGTCTTCAGTCACTCCCAGGTATATAATTACTATAAGCAAAAAAGCAAAATATCCATCCCATCACTTGTTAGAGAATGTCTCTGGTGTTCGGCATCTATTCCGCCCATGCACGGTTATTCCCTCGGAAGCGGAATGTATCACTTTATGGACCAGATCACATACAGTGCATTGTCGTTGGTTTTTAAGTCATTTTGTTTTGTTTCATATGATGGTTCTCAGTTTTTGTTTTTGGATATTCTATTCATTGTGTCCTTGTTCTGCTGTTGAATGAAGGGGTTAATAGGGCGGTTTCATTACTAGTCACCCCTGAGAGCAGACACTTACTTGCATGAATCTGTATGGGGGGAGGGGGGTTCTGTTTTTGGAGGTTGTAGAACTTATTTAATGTGTCTATTTTTGTTCAGTGTTCATGCTATGACTAAGAGGCGACAGTCTCGAAACGCGTAAGCGACATTTTATCCGTTTGTATGTGACATTATTTTATGTTATCCATTTTTTTAAGTAAAAGTTACGTTTTATTTACATCTTTTCCTCTGGTGCTGGAAATGTTTTTATATAATTACTAGACTTCTATAGAATTCATGGGAGTTCTCCTTATACTATAATGCGTTACATGAAGTCCTATAGGGAATCTAAAAAGAAAAGTATAAAATAAAACAAAGTTTAAAATAAAAATAAAAAAATTTCAAATCAACTTAAAAATTTCAAATTTCCCTAGATTATAAATAGAAAAAAAAAAAGAAAAGTCCCCTTTTCTGAAAATGCCCAAACTCTCACAATATAAAATGATTTATCTCATAGGGTGAATGCCATTGGGGGGGAAAAAATGAAAACGGCCAAACCAACAGAAAAAACTGAATAAAATACAATCAAAATGTCAGACAATCCCCAAAATATTACAAGTGAAAAGTACAACCTGCCCCCCAAAAGCCGCCCTACACATCTCCGGATACGGAAATATACAGAAGTTATTGGTGTCAGAATATGGTGACAAAGAAGGTTTTTTATTTCTCAAAGTTTGGGATTTTTGTAATGGTAAAAAAACAAGAAAAAAAACCTATAAATTTGGTGCGGCTGTGATTGTACCTACCAGCAGAGTATAGGGTAGGTGTCAATGACTACACAGTGAACGCCATAGATAAAACACCCAGAAGAAATTGGCACCAAGGTAGTTTTATCCTAATTCCACCAATTCTGAATTTTTTTTTTCCAACTATGTGAATGGAAAACTAGAAAATTTATGGCGTCTGGGAGATGCGGAATAGAGATGAGCAAATTGGTAAAAAGCCAGGTTTTTACGAATTTTCCAAAAATTTCAGGTTCTCCACCCATGGATTATTATTATACTCTAAGGTGTCCTCAGATCCCAGAGTATAATACAAGGAAGCCCAGGGGAGGAGAACAAAAGTGATAAACGTCAGTGGCCTTGAGTCACTGCTGGGCTTATGATTGGGTTGTAGTGGTCACATGGGGCACGTCAACTTCATAACCCATTGAAACAAGCGTCATGACGTCAATATGAAACATGTGACCAAAACACAGGCCTCAGTGGTGACCCGATACAGCTGACATCACAGAGGAAGCCCCGAAGATACCCCAGAAAGAACACTGCACTCCATGAGGGAAGTTTTAGTAGTTTTCCCCAATGATTTGTTTGGAGACAACACAGAGTACATTAATAGAACTTCTGGTTAGGACAAAAAAAGTTTGATGCAAAACAAAACTTGAGATTGAACCTCACAAATATTCACTAAATGATCCTCACAAAGTTCACTAATCTCTATGACTAGAAAATGCAAAAACGAAAAATGGCTGAGGTGGGAAGAAGTTAAATCCTCCACCACACTGCCCCTGACTATGACTACGTGACTTATTCCAGTAGCCACAGCCCTTCTGTCCTCCTCCGATGGTCTTCCACACCACAGTAGTACATGGGTGTTGTGTAACACATCACCGTCCATTTTCCCAACTATGACCCCCCATCCTCCTTCTCCTTCATTCCATCATCACTCTCATTCATACTGGATTGTGCGGACAGTTCTGGTCTCTCTCAGCCCACTGTCTTCTCCAGCATGTTTGTTGCCTTTGGCTACCATCTGCTTACACATAGTCATATCTGTTGCTGTCTGTTGAGTCGGCCCCTCAGAGGGTCAAACATGATTCAGGGCACTTTACACCTCTGATAGGGTACACATTTATTCTGAAACAAATCTTGGGTCCAAATTAGTCAAATCTGTTTGCAGTTTGTTGATGTGTAACCTTGTGTCACATCCAGGGCAGCACTTCCTCTGTCATTACATCTTCTGTCCTACAGGTGCTGTACAGCTATGCAGTATACATATATACTCTGCCTCTACCACTGCAGTGTATTATGGGATCAGGGAGCCTAATGCGAGCCCAGTGACAGGATTGTGAGTGCTGCTCTGGAGTATAAGACATGATGTAAACGTAGAATTATAAATGGTGCATTTATAAGGTGAGAGCTGCTCTGGATGTGATACATGATGCAGCTGATGTTACTGGAGTAAAAGATACAAGAAAGGAATTATATGTAAGGAACATAAATATTAATGACATATTAGGACCCCTGCTGGGCAGCACAATGTAGGGAGCTCCAGTAAATGAGGCTGAGCTGCAGTACCAGGCACAGTCATCTACATGGTTGGGGTGCCATGTCTGTGTATAATAAAGGGAACAGGAGGGTGTGGATCAGAGGGGGTCCTGAGGGTCCAAACCATAGGTCAGCCATTACTAAGTGGTCTGGTTTAGGCATAGTATATAACATCTCTGGTTTTGTCCCTTCCCTTGACAGAATGTGGACCCGGAAAATGTGAAGAAGATTATGGATGATGTGGACAACAATAAAGATGGAGAGCTGAGCTTCATGGAGTTTCTTACCTTCAAAATTCAATATAATATGGAAATATGCAGGGAACATGCCATGATATTCTGATAGAGCTTTACAACACTACAATAACCAGCTACATACCTAAATAAAAACAATGCTAGTATATACCATAGAGTAGTACAACCACCTACACACCTAGAGGGGGCGCAGCGCTGTGGTATATATGACTACAGTTGGAGCAGCCTTTAGTTCCCATTTTTGTTTAGTGTAATAGTAAGTAGTAGATGGTTAGGAGGGGAGGAGGCTGCAGGAGGACACAGCATGCTGTGAGAGGGAAGGAAACATCTGACTGGTCATATCTATGGACAGGAGAACATGGCATCATAGTAAGGGCAAACAGAGAGAGTGTGCCCACCTAGCATATACAGGGAGGACCCCACTAGGTTACACATGTGAGGAAGGAGGGGCTGCAGGTATGTGACGCCTGAGGCAGGGGCCAGGTGATGAGCCATCATACATGTGCCTATGGATATAGATATGGTGTGTTATACCGCTGGCATCATGACTGTTCACTATTTACACAACTAACCCCCCCGCCCCCATTATACTGTACCCATTATAATGGTCAATGTGCAGTTACAGCCCCAGTGAGAACAAAAAGCAACAGAGGAATATGGGAATATGGAGCGCCCCTCCGAACACAATGTGCCATCTGGTGATCGAGCTCGCTAAACATCAGCACATCATATCTAGAACCTTCACCACACCGCGAACATTGCAGGTATTTCTGTTGTGGAAAGTGAAGAGAGATAAGAGCACACTTTTCTAAGAAGACTGACAACGCTGACTGACCTCACAGAGAACCATCACTAAGCCTTGTCTCCAGGCCTGCGGTTACCAAGATTTTGCCTCCATTTTAGGGACGATTTATTGTTTAGTTGTTTATCTGCCTTGCTTTAAGTAAACTGTTTCTGCACCGTTCACTATTGTCTCCTGAGTCCTTTATCCTGCAAACACCATCAAAGGCACCCCAACCACCATCAGGATCAGGAATGCTTACAACCAGGAGCGCTCCAGGGGATCCTCGCCTTCCCTCACCTCTCCCTGGCATTCTCGTGGCACCCATTCCTCCTTCAGGGTACTCTTCCTGTCTCCTAGATCACATCACATGCCCTGGGGTCACCACTGAGGTCTCTGATTGGGCCTCAGCAGACACATGGGGTGTGGTGATGTCTTGACGCTTACATGAACTTCATGAAGTTGGCAGATCCCATGTGACTGAGGGACACGCAAGGTAACCAATGAGGCCAGAAGAGGACCATGAGGGAGTGCCAGATACCACCAGGATGCCCCAAAGAAGTAAGAGAAGGGGAGTATAACTGTTTATTGTGTTTCCACACCTCCCCCGGGGCCTCCATTTATTATTCTCTGGATATTTTAGAGAACTGAACACGAAACAAACCTTCAGAGGTCCTTCCATCTCTAGGTGGAGCACCAGGACAGCATACAGATAGGGAGTTATTTGTTGAGGCCTCTGTGACACATCATCTGCACTTCAGAGAACAACATGGAGGTCAGACATTACTGCCGGAGAGAAACACAAGTACTCATACTTATAGAGTATTACCTGCTGGATAAGACACAGCATATGCGAGGTTATGGCACAGAGTGTGCTCGACTCCACCTGTGTTGGAACAACCATCATAACAATGACATAAGGGGTGTACATACACTTCATGCCCCTTGCACCTTCACTAAACCATGAGTCATCACCTACAGTCATCTACACATCTGACCACTTCTCTGGGTGACGACCAGGAGATCTCCATCACTGGACGCTCCACTTACTAGACCGAGCTCAGTGCCGTGCAGTAAGCCGAGAAAGTACAGGCCACACCATAAATTACTGACACCCCTGATCCCTTGGGTAAGAAGGTCACTCACTGTGGACTGACTTTTCACCAGGACTTTGTCTATATACCTGAAGAGCCTGGGCAGCTAGTCAATAGACACTCATACACTCGGCACCCTTCTCACGTACTCTTGGTCTGTGTCAGCTAGTCAACTGAAAAATACATAATATCAGCATAAAATATAGCACAAACAGAACCTCATATGACAGGTAAACCAAACTTGTGGACCTTTATTTGGGCACAGTGTCACTCTTTTCTACTAGATACCGCACTGATCCAAAATAGCTAAGCGCAACACAAACTGGAACAGCTCTAATGGCTGGTAGCAAATTTTATGCTGCTGTCTATTGCCAGCCAAAAGACCATGCTCCAGGTGCACCATATTGTTGGGTTTAACCAAGCAGAGGTGTAACATGATGCTCCTTGGCCCCAATGCAAAATACGTAACCTAAAGTGGTATATTTTATGTGGCAGATGAATCCTTGTAGCCCCTACAGGGTCCCGGGTTTGGTAACAACTGCTACCACTGCATTCCCTATAGCTGTGTCCCTATCTCCAACTGTTCTCCTGGTAGACTTCTCTCCACAGCTTCCTCTGACTCTGCTGATAAGAGTAGTGGTAGTGGCCATGGGTACTGCTCTCCCTGGTCACATTGCAAAAAAACAGAAACCTCTTCTGTCAGCAACGTGCAGCGCTCTGCCTGGTGTCTGAATCAGGCCACATGGGTCCAGGTAGACTTCTCCTCAGACATCTCCTCTGACTGTTGATTGTCCTCTCCCACATGGCCTTTTCATTGTATGTAAATGGCAGACCTGTCTGGAGCTCTACAACTCCAGCCCACCTTCCCCATGGACTTCGAATACATGTACAGTATATTCTATTCGGCCATGGTTACATTGGCATGTCTTCTCAAAGAAGGGTTTTCGAAGAACAATCACCCATGTGCAGTGAACAAAAAGACTTTTGTCTGTCATATCATATCTAGAGATGAACTAATCGAAGCTGCAGAAGTGGAATTCGATCCGAATTTCAGGAAATATTCGATTCACATGGAATCCGGATTTCCTGATGCTTCGCGGTAACGAATATTTAGTAAGGACCTTTGTGACATCAGACGGTTACATGATATTCTCTAGTGATGTGATTGGGTAGGCGTGTCTTTGCTTGTTAGCAGATCCTTCCACATGAATAAAAGTTGTCCGTGCTGGAGAGAGAGAGAGAGAGAGAGACATGACCGTGGCATCCAAGGGCTCTCTGCAGACAGGAAATAGCTGTTTATTCGCCGCGAATTAATTCGGATCAAATAGAATCATATCACGAAATTCGGCGAAGTTGCCGAATCGAATGTTTGAATACTTCGCTCATCTCTAATCATATCCTCTTGTACAAAGTCAGATCCCCTTTCTGGTTGAAACAATGTCGTGACCCATTGAGTTCTTTTTCTCCACTGTCCATCAAATTTTAAGTTATACTTCTCCTCCATATCAAGCAGCCACCCACTGTATTCATCTTGGTTACTGGTCCGTGGAGGCCCAGAGGAGGTGCGGCAAAATAATAAACAATTATACTCACCTTACCTCACTTTTCCCCCAGCGTCCTCTTATGCCCTCTTCCAGTTTCTGGCTGACATCACTTTCGACCTAAAACTAACCGAACAGATGAACCTCACCAATATTTGTTGTTGGTCGATTATCTGCAAACCGCATTTCTGGAGGAGACTATGACCCTGACCATTCATCTAGACTGGCATTTACAGGAACGCAAAACAGAACATTCTATTATGTCCAGTCCTCTACCTCCATTCAAGTCCACTCCTGAGACACACCCAGTACCATGTGCTTTCGTGAAAGAAGACACCTTCAGGAACTGTGTTTCTATTGTGGAGCTTCTGGTTATGTGCTTAAGAACTATCCTAAGCATCCAGTTCTTGAAAACTCCAGTGCCTATGTGGCTCTCCGGAAAACCACCAAGGAGGTCAGGTATTTCCCATTATTTCAAAGAAAATAATTATTTTCCCTGTTAATATTTTTATTTTCATGATAATGTGATATCTGGTGAGTCTATTGTTGACTTTGGTTCTGCGGCCAATTTTGTGGACTCATTGGTTGCTCGGAGATTAGCTATCCCCTTGATACAACCAGTGAGTCCAGTTAGTATGACTGCAAAAGATACCTCTTTCTCAGCAAGCAGTTAAGCTTATTACACCGCTGGTGACTTTAGAAGTGTCGCTGTGTAAGCAGTGGAGCACACAGTCGCCATGCTTACCAACATGTGCACAGACCCAGGGGCCTGCCATGGCTGGTATTCTTAGCCAGCATGGTCATCGTTGTCATCAGTACTATCATAAAACAAATAAGGCTCCCCTGGTTGTGCCCATGACATATTAAGGGCCACCTCTACATCCAGGTCCCAGTTCCTCCACCATAATGACCCTCATCCAGATCTTCATCCTCCTCCATCAACACAGGATGATGACATTAACTAAGAGGTGGAAACTGTCACTCCTCTTCCATCACTCATTGCATAAGTGTAAGGGTTTCCTGTAAGATATACAATAGAGGGATCACATCGCTGACAAATTTGGTGGCCTCTTCAAAGGGTTTGAGAAGCTGGCACGCTTTCCTCATGAGCCTCCAATGATGTAGCTCAAAATAACACATTGTCCCTGTGGTCTGCTGCATGCAATAATCATTCATTGCCTTCTGCTGCTCATACAGACGCTCCAGCTTGTTTAAGATAGAGTTCCACCAAGTTGTAACATCAAGGTGGTGCAAAGGCAGACTGTTTTGTCGCTGCAAATTGAGCGGGGTATTTTTGGTGATGCAATTATGGCTAAAATGCGCAGAGATTTTTCTGGCCATGAGGAACACCCCTTTTAAGCCACTATACAGGATAATAAACCACCAGATAAAGGACATGCGCCATACAGGGACAATTTGTCCTAAATGCATTTCAGCAACAATATTGGTTTCTTTGTCAATGGAAATGCTGCCCAGTTGAACTTGGGGTGGAGCCATCTAGCGGGATACTTGCTGCAGGATACAGTGAAGCAGCTCTTCTGCTGTGTGGTTCCTTTAATCTAGGCTCATTAATTTTAAAACCACATGACAGTGCTTCCTCTTACACCCATGAAACAAAGGTCGTGTAGGAGGTAGAGGAATGGAAGCCTTGGCTTGCACTGGTGAAGATGATGATGAGAAACTGTCCAGAGAGGCAGATTCAGAGGCACTCAATGGGCCCTGCATGGTGTTGGAACTGGGCCAGAAAAATCGGGGTAGAGCTAGCCTTGCTACATTTCTGGCCTTTGGCTCAAAACATTGACCCAGTGAGCCGTTAATGCCATGTATTTGCCATAATTGTTGCTCCACATGTTGACAATTGTATGCACCTTTCCCCAGACGAATGAAATAATGGCACTTAGGTATCCTTCATAGAGGATGAGCGCATGCCATCAGTTGGTAAAGTACAGTGGAATCCACTAAGTGGTATGCCAGAGACGGGATCGCCAGCAATTCGGTCAGGTGCCAGTTAAGTTGAAGAGCCGCCACATGACTAGATGCAGATTGCTGTTTTCTGGACACACATTCCTTCATGGATGACTGAAGAAAGGAGGCGGATGACCATGTGCTAGGTGAAGATGTGGCCTTCCAACAAGGAAGATCATAGGAAGAAGGAGTATAACTCATCAGCTCATCAAAAAGAGAAAGACTGCTCTGACTGTGAAGGAGACATGGTTTATAGTCCAGAAAGGCCCTATGGTAAATTATGTGTTATAGAGGAGGAGGAGGAACACAGAAGCCTGATTCAAGATCACCTCACTCTCGGATGCAATATCTTCTTGTGACTGAGATGAACCAGCTAAAAAAAAAAAAATCAAAAACTTCATCTTTATTCTCAAGAAGTACAACAATCCTGTGGCTACTGGCAATACCATCAAAATCACCACCACCCACATTCTTATCATTAGTGCTTGCATGCATGTTTTCACTTCCCCTTTTTTTGTCTGTCCCCTGACCTGTTTTCTTTCTGTCATTTGTTTACTGAGTGATTAATTATAGTGATTGATTGGCAATTTGGCAACAATTCTGACACTGTTTGTATGTTTTTTGTTTGCTTTTTCTGTTTTTCTAGGAAAGTCAGCTTTAAATAACAAGAGGTTTTTTTCAGATTAGCGCAGGCTAGACTGTATATTGGGTGAATGCAAATAAAAATTTACACTACAGAATTTTTTTTGCATATATATATATATATATATATATATATACAGTCATATGAAAAAGTTTGGGCACCCCTATTAATCTTAATCATTTTTAGTTCTAAATATTTGGGTGTTTGCAACAGCCATTTCAATTTGATATATCTAATAACTGATGGACACAGTAATATTTCAGGATTGAAATGAGGTTTATTGTACTACCAGAAAATGTGCAATATGCATTAAACCAAAATTTGACCGGTGCAAAAATTTGGGTACCCTTATCATTTTATTGATTTGAATACTCCTAACTACCTTTTACTGACTTACTGAAGCACAAAATTGGTTTTGTAACCTCACTGAGCTTTGAACTTCATAGCCAGGTGTATCCAATCATGAGAAAAGGTATTTAAGGTGGCCAATTGCAAGTTGTTCTCCTATTTGAATCTCCTCTGAAGAGTGGCATCATGGGCTCCTCAAAACAACTCTCAAATGATCTGAAAACAAAGATTGTTCAACATAGTTGTTCAGGGGAAGGATACAAAAAGTTGTCTCAGAGATTTAACCTGTCAGTTTCCACTGTGAGGAACATAGTAAGGAAATGGAAGACCACAGGGACAGTTCTTGTTAAGCCCAGAAGTGGCAGGCCAAGAAAAATATCAGAAAGGCAGAGAAGAAGAATGGTGAGAACAGTCAAGGACAATCCACAGACCACCTCCAAAGAGCTGCAGCATCATCTTGCTGCAGACAGTGTCACTGTGCATCGGTCAACAATACAGCACACTTTGCACAAGGAGAAGCTGTATGGGAGAGTGATGCGAAAGAAGCCGTTTCTGAAAGCACGCCACAAACAGAGTCGCCTGAGGTATGCAAAAGCACATTTGGACAAGCCAGCTTCATTTTGGAAGAAGGTCCTGTGGACTGATGAAACAAAGATTGAGTTGTTTGGTCATACAAAAAGGCGTTATGCATGGCGTCCAAAAAACACAGCATTCCAAGAAAAACACTTGCTACCCACTGTAAAATTTGGTGGAGGTTCCATCATGCTTTGGGGCTGTGTGGCCAATGCCGGCACCGGGAATCTTGTTAAAGTTGAGGGTCGCATGGATTCAACTCAGTATCAGCAGATTCTTGAGAATAATGTACAAGAATCAGTGACGAATTTGAAGTTACGCCGGGGATGGATATTTCAGCAAGACAATGATCCAAATCTACTCAGGCATTCATGCAGAGGAACAATTACAATGTTCTGGAATGGCCATCCCAGTCCCCAGACATGAATATCATTGAACATCTGTGGGATAATTTGAAGCGGGCTGTCCATGCTCGGCAACCATCAAACTTAACTGAACTGGAATTGTTTTGTAAAGAGGAATGGTCAAAAATACCTTCATCCAGGATCCAGGAACTGATTAAAAGCTACAGTAAGCGACTAGAGGCTGTTATTTTTGCAAAAGGAGGATCTACTAAATATTAATGTCACTTTTCTGTTGAGGTGCCCATACTTTTGCACCGGTCAAATTTTGGTTTAATGCATATTGCACATTTTCTGTTAGTACAATAAACCTCATTTCAATCCTGAAATATTACTGTGTCTATCAGTTATTAGATATATCAAATTGAAATGGCTGTTGCAAACACCCAAATATTTAGAACTAAAAATGATTAAGATTAATAGGGGTGCCCAAACTTTTTCATATGACTGTATATATATACAGTGCCTTGCGAAAGTATTTGGACCCCTTGAACTTTTCAACCTTTTGCCACATTTCAGGCTTCAAACATAAGGATATAAAATTTTAATTTTTTGGTGAAGAATCAACAAGTGGGACACAATCGTGAAGTGGAACGAAATTTATTGGTTATTTTAAACTTTTGTAAAAAATAAAAAACTGAAAAGTGGGGCGTGCAATATTATTCGGCCCCTTTACTTTCAGTGCAGTAAAAAACTCACTCCAGAAGTTCAGTGAGGATCTCTGAATGATCCAATGTTGTCCTAAATGACTGATGATGATAAATATAATCCACCTGTGTGTAATCAAGTCTCCGTATAAATGCACCTGCTCTGTGATAGTCTCACGGTTCTGTTTAAAGCGCAGAGAGCATCATGAAGACCAAGGAACACACCAGGCAGGTCTGTGATACTGTTGTGGAGAAGTTTAAAGCCGGATTTGAATACAAAAAGATTTCCCAAACTTTAAACATCCCAAGGAGCACTGTGCAAGCGATCATATTGAAATGGAAGGAGTATCAGACCACTGCAAATCTACCAAGACCCGGCCGTCTCTCTAAACTTTCATCTCAAACAAGGAGAAGACTGATCAGAGATGCAGCCAAGAGGCCCATGATCACTCTGGATGAACTGCAGAGATCTACAGCTGAGGTGGGAGAGTCTGTCCATAGGACAACAATCAGTCGTACACTGCACAAATCTGGCCTTTATGGAAGAGTGTCAAGAAGAAAGCCATTTCTCAAAGATATCCATAAAAAGTCTGGTTTAAAGTTTGCCACAAGCCACCTGGGAGACACCAAACATGTGGAAGAAGGTGCTCTGGTCAGATGAAACCAAAATCCAACTTTTTTGCCACAATGCAAAACGATATGTTTGGCGTAAAAGCAACACAGCTCATCACCCTGAACACACCATCCCCACTGTCACACATGGTGGGGGCAGCATCATGGTTTGGGCCTGCTTTTCTTCAGCAGGAACAGGGAAGATGGTTAAAATTGATGGGAAGATGGATGGAGCCAAATACAGGACCATTCTGGAAGAAAACCTGTTGGAGTCTGCAAAAGACCTGAGACTGGGACGGAGATTTATCTTCCAACAAGACAATGATCCCAAACATTAAGCAAAATCTACAATGGAATGGTTCCCAAATAAACGTATCCAGGTGTTAGAATGGCCAAGTCAAAGTCCAGACCTGAATCCAATCGAGAATCTGTGGAAAGAGCTGAAAATTGCTGTTCACAAACGCTCTCCATCCAACCTCACTGAGCTCCAGCTGTTTTCCAAGGAAGTCTCTCCATGTGCAAAACTGATAGAGACATACCCCAAGCGACTTGCAGCTGTAATCTCAACAAAAGGTGGCGCTACAAAGTATTAACTTAAGGGGGCCGAATAATATTGCACGCCCCACTTTTCAGTTTTTTATTTTTTACAAAAGTTTAAAATATCCAATAAATTTCGTTCCACTTCACGATTGTGTCCCACTTGTTGTTGATTCTTCACCAAAAAATTAAAATTTTATATCTTTATGTTTGAAGCCTGAAATGTGGCAAAAGGTCGAAAAGTTCAAGGGGGCCGAATACTTTCGCAAGGCACTGTATATATATGCACACTTGTGCAGGCAAGAAACCTCTTAAGCAATGAATATCTGTTTCAGATTAACAACACTCCATCACACTGTGTATTTGGCCCAATATATATAATACAGTTGAACTGTACTCCAAGTGGTTATGCTTCTTAAAGTTTTATTTATGCCACAGTAAACATACAATGTTTCAGGTTGAGCAAACCCTTTATAATACTATAATAGCATCAAAATAGCATAGAATAAATACAAAGATATGAAACAGTGTAAAATATGGACATGACATATGGCATAATATTACTATGCAAATGTAACATGGATATTTAATAAATATGTTGAAATAATACAATTGACACTAAAAATAGAGTCCAAAAAAGGTACAGGTACAGATCCTGCATGGTGCCTGGATGAAATCCCATAGGGATTTCCACCTGGTCTGGCTGTGAAAATAAAGTTGGCAATGTATATCACCTTAGGGCTATATAAGAGCAGGAGAAGATGGCTTGTAACCATATTTTAGTTATGTACAGTATATCCAAAATATCAAAATTCAAGGATTAATAGGGGAGAAGGAGGAGAACTGGGAATAGGTCAAAAATATACAATTAGATTATTGGCAATGAAAGGGTTAACTGTCTTGACTGTGTGTCTGTGCAATTCTATATTTAAAGCAGGAAAGCAGAAGTAGCACAGCAGCAGCACAAGAAACAACAAGTGGTTTCTTGTTGTTCTCTCAATATACAGTCTAGCCTGTGCTAATCTTAAAAAATACAAATTCTGTTATATACAAGTGGTTTCTTGTTATTCACCTAATATATAGTACAGCCTATGCTAATCTTTAAAAAAGATGACTCCATTATATACAAGCAGTTTCTTGTTGTTCACCCAATATACAGTCTAGCCTGTGCTAATCTTAAAAAATGACTCCTTTATATACAAGCAGTTTCTTGTTGTTTACCCAATATACAGTCTAGACTGCTCTAATCATATAAGACAATAGCTCTGTTTTATACAAGGTTTCTTCTTGTTCACCCAATATACAGTCTAGCCTGTGCTAATCTTAAAAAATGACTCCTTTATATACAAGCAGTTTCTTGTTTACCCAATATACAGTCTAGACTGCTCTAATCATAAAAGACAATAGCTCTGTTTTATACAAGGTTTCTTCTTGTTCACCCAATATACAGTCTAGCCTGTGCTAATCTTAAAAAAAAAGACTCCTTTATATACCAGCGGTTTTTTTTTTTTGTTTACCCAATATACAGTCTAGCCTGTGCTAAGCTTAAAAAATAACTGTGTTACATACAAGTGGTTTCTTGTAGTTCACATAGTATACAGTCTAGCCTGCGCTAATGTTATAAAAAAAAACTCTTTTATATACAGTACAAACTGTCTAGCCTGTGCTAATCTTAAATAAAAAAACACTGTTATGTAAAAGCAGTTTCTTGTTGTTCACCCAATATACAGTCTAGCCTGCACTAAATTTAGCAAAAATTTGGTAATTTCAAGTTTTTTTTCCGAATCTGAACAAAATACTTTAAACATTTCTCTATATGTGTATGTGGGCATGTACAACTATATATATATATATATATATATATATATATATATATATACATTCACGCAGTAGTGCATCCTCTGCTAAAAAAAATCTCTGTTATTTCAGTGTATATTTTTTTGTGTTCACCCAACATACAGTCTAGCCTGTACTAATCTTAAAAAAAAGTACAGTAATTTGAAAAAAAAATCTTATTTAATATGAGCTGACTGACACAGTTTTAGTGCTACTCCCTGAGTAGGAGGTGACCCTTTTAGTGTTTTGAGTTATTTTCAATTTTTCTTGGAATATTTTTGTAAACCCCTTCCTGTCGCAGGAATTTTTTGATTTTTGTTTATGACTCTCCACCTTCCAAACCCCATAACTTTGTAATTTTTCCGTTCACAGAGCTAAATGAGGGCTTAATGTTTGCGATACAAATTGTATCTCATAATGGTATCATTTATTATTCTGTACAACATACCGGGAAGCTGGAAAAAATTCAGAATGGGGTGGAACTGGAGAAAAACTGTGTTTATGCGACATTCTTACAGGTTTTGTTTTTACTGTGTTCACTGTGCAGCCAAAATGACATGTCACCTGTATTCTATGGGTCAGTCTGATTCTGAGGATACCAAATTTATATACTTTTTTTACATTTTAACCCCTTAAAAAAATCCAAATCTTTTCCAAAAAAAAAAATTTTTCTTAGAGTCGCCATACTTTAACACCCGTAACTTTTTCATATTTATGTGTAGGTGGATGCAGAAGGTGTCTTTTTTTGCAGGGCCAGGTGTACTTTTTAGTTATACCTTTCTGGGAAATGTCTGACGTTTTGATCGCTTTTTATTCAAATTTTTATGGAAGCTGAAATGGCAGAAATACAGCAGTTTGGCTCTTTTGATATTTTTCCCATATGAACGCCATATGGGAAAAGTATTTTTATATGTTTGTAGACCGGGCGTTTTCGGACGTGGTTATATATAATTTGTTGTTGTCTATTTAATTTTATTTTAAATCTAGGGAAAGGGGGTGATTTCAATTTAAGATTTTATATTCTTAAAAACTTTTTTTTTATTTTTCGTTTTACTATTTTATTAGCCTCACTAATGGACTTAGCCTGCAATAACATGATTGCAAGTCCCATAGACTGTATTACAACTATACTGCGCTCTATGGGACGTTCGCTCCATTACTATTGAGGATGGTCAAAGACCAACTGTAATAGTTATAATCCTATGGCAGGCCTGTGATTCTTCAGGTCAGCCCCTGCACTCTATCTCTACACATGAGCCCTGGTGGCAGCTTTTTAACATTAGCGGAGGATATTGATATCCAATGTCCACGATTAGAGTGGACTCTGACTCTGACTTTGTGCCAGGTCTCTGCTGTACATTATCTTTAAAGACCCAACATTTGCCGTAATAGTACAGAGGATATCAGGAAGGGGCTAATAAAAAAAAAAAGAACAACAAGAAGACCCCTGAGTGTAAGAATTGTTGACAAGCAGTGTGCAGGAAAATGACTGGGAAAAACAGGGAACAGGCAAAAGGAAGGGGAGGAGGAAACACTTGGGCAAATACTACCACTAACAATAGGAATGTGGATGGCAACAGCAACCCTACTTCTGGTCTTGACAGCCTCACCAGTAGCCGCAGTATTGTCACACTACCTGAGAATAAAGACTTTTTTGAAAGAAGTGGACCACAAATATTGAGTGAGAGTTCTGCGTTTCCTCCTCATCATGTAATTTACCATGCTGTATTTCTGTACTGTCAGCCATGTCTTCTCCTTTATCTTCACTGACACAGATCCCATTCTCTAGTAGTCATGTGGCATCTGCTGAGAGAGATATTCCTCATAGCCTAAGACTTCCTCTTCTTCCTCCTCTTTTTGATGAGTTGGATGAGAATTGCCAATGTTTTTTGATGTAGAGAAGGTAGAGGTGGAAGACATGACTTTTAGTGGATGTAGTCATGGCAGAGGGTGTGCTACTGGTGGTAGAGCTGGTGGGGCACTAAGGGGAAATCTGGTGGGAATTGTGAGGGTAAACAGGAATCCCATTGCCATGATGGGTTACAACAAAGTGAGGAAGGTGATATGGATCTGATGATGATTTCATTACAGATAAGACCTGGCAACCAGTTCAGGGTGACAAGTGATACAGAAAGAGGGTGGTGGCCCTTACAGCCTATTTTCTGGTTTTGACAGCAGCAGCTATGTGCGGTCATCTCCTGTATGGGAATTTTTTTTGTATATTACCAAATCACAAATTGATGACAAGGTGCAATATCTGCAAACAGATAATTAGCCATAGGCATGCAGATACACATGTAGGAACTAGGTCTCTCCGTGTCACTAGCATATTTGTCAAAGTCTATCAGTGGAACCAACTGAGCAAGACCATTCCATTCCTTCTCCCCATGATAAATTGTTGCCGGCAGGCCACATCCGTTCCACACATAGCATATGGTGGTCACTGTCACATTATCATGATTATCCTCATCTCCATCTGTTTCTCCGTCTCCACGCAATCTGCACCCAGTCATCCGGCTGGTCTGCAAGTTTAACTCCCACCTGGCCAAATTACTGGCGGAGCAGTCCCTGCCATGTCACTTAGTGGAATAAATTAAATTTCGCCTCATTATTTATTGAGGAAACTTGTCCCTGCTTGTGGCCTCTTCTTGTAAATGTCCATGTGGGGAAAGGTGCACGCTACCCTGAATAAGTGGAACATCAATTATGGACAGGGGACAATACATTAGCTGTCATGGCCCACTGGGTCAGTGTTTTGAACATCAGAGGCCACAGTCTAGAAACACAGCAAGGCCCGGTGCTTTCTAGTACTGACATCTCCTCATAGGTGCAGGGCAAGGACAGTTTCAACACCAGTCGGGACCCAATCGCCTACTTCAGTTCCTATACGCTGGACCATTTCCCACCCACAACTTCAACAGGACAAGCCATTGGTTCCATTCCACCTCACTCATTTCATGGTTGTAAGTTGAAGCACACATTGAGTGACACTTTTGCACTTTTGATAGTGTGCCCCAAATTTTTCTTAAAATTATGTCAATTGTCACTCTGAATAGTCACTACGCTACTTGGTGCTGTGCGGGCACCCATAGTAGCAGCAAACCTCAGACACGATGATCACTTTTGGAAGAGAGTCCAGCTTTTTCAGCTGGCAGCCAGACCAAGCACTCTCATAGTGCACCCCAAATTTTTCAGGAAATTTTGTCAATTGTCACTCCACCAACACAATATTGATGTGGTATTTGCTCCCATACAGGGATATCTGACAGGATCATTCTGGTTATTTTCTGCCTCCCAAATGTTGTTCTCAGGGTCAAAGAATTCTTCCCATTTCAGGAGATATTCTAGCTTTTTCATCTGCCAGGCCAGGCACGTCTCCCATTATCATCATCTTCCATTTACTGTACTGCTGCTGCCACCACTCACCAGACATATCCTGTCGCCTGGTCCACCATATTATACACTGCCACACATGTTGCCACACCTGCCTAGGGCCTACCACCACTGCCACCACTCACCAGACATATCCTGTCGCCTGGTCCACCATATTATACACTGCCACACATGTTGCCACACCTGCCTAGTGCCTACCACCACTGCCACCACTCACCAGACATGTCCTGTCGCCTGGTCCACCATATTATACACTGCCACACATGTTGCCACACCTGCCTAGGGCCTACCACCACTGCCACCACTCACCAGACATATCCTGTCGCCTGGTCCACCATATTATACACTGCCACACATGTTGCCACACCTGCCTAGTGCCTACCACCACTGCCACCACTTACCAGACATGTCCTGTCGCCTGGTCCACCATATTATACACTGCCACACATGTTGCCACACCTGCCTAGGGCCTACCACCACTGCCACCACTCACCAGACATGTCCTGTCGCCTGGTCCACCATATTATACACTGCCACACATGTTGCCACACCTGCCTAGGGCCTACCACCACTGCCACCACTCACCAGACATGTCCTGTCGCCTGGGCCACCATATTATACACTGCCACACATGTTGCCACACCTGCCTAGGGCCTACCACCACTGCCACCACTTACCAGACATGTCCTGTCGCCTGGTCCACCATATTATACACTGCCACACATGTTGCCACACCTGCCTAGTGCCTACCACCACTGCCACCACTTACCAGACATGTCCTGTCGCCTGGTCCACCATATTATACACTGCCACACATGTTGTCACACCTGCCTAGGGCCTACCACCACTGCCACCACTCACCAGACATGTCCTGTCGCCTGGTCCACCATATTATACACTGCCACACATGTTGCCACACCTGCCTAGGGCCTACCACCACTGCCACCACTCACCAGACATATCCTGTCGCCTGGTCCACCATATTATACACTGCCACACATGTTGCCACACCTGCCTAGGGCCTACCACCACTGCCACCACTCACCAGACATATCCTGTCGCCTGGTCCACCATATTATACACTGCCACACATGTTGCCACACCTGCCTAGGGCCTACCACCACTGCCACCACTTACCAGACATGTCCTGTCGCCTGGTCCACCATATTATACACTGCCACACATGTTGCCACACCTGCCTAGTGCCTACCACCACTGCCACCACTTACCAGACATGTCCTGTCGCCTGGTCCACCATATTATACACTGCCACACATGTTGCCACACCTGCCTAGGGCCTACCACCACTGCCACCACTCACCAGACATGTCCTGTCGCCTGGTCCACCATATTATACACTGCCACACATGTTGCCACACCTGCCTAGGGCCTACCACCACTGCCACCACTCACCAGACATGTCCTGTCGCCTGGGCCACCATATTATACACTGCCACACATGTTGCCACACCTGCCTAGTGCCTACCACCACTGCCACCACTCACCAGACATGTCCTGTCGCCTGGTCCACCATATTATACACTGCCACACATGTTGCCACACCTGCCTAGGGCCTACCACCACTGCCACCACTCACCAGACATGTCCTGTCGCCTGGGCCACCATATTATACACTGCCACACATGTTGCCACACCTGCCTAGGGCCTACCACCACTGCCACCACTTACCAGACATGTCCTGTCGCCTGGTCCACCATATTATACACTGCCACACATGTTGCCACACCTGCCTAGGGCCTACCACCACTGCCACCACTCACCAGACATATCCTGTCGCCTGGTCCACCATATTATACACTGCCACACATGTTGCCACACCTGCCTAGGGCCTACCACCACTGCCACCACTCACCAGACATGTCCTGTCGCCTGGTCCACCATATTATACACTGCCACACATGTTGCCACACCTGCCTAGGGCCTACCACCACTGCCACCACCCAGGCAGATACCGTCATAAGTCCATGCTCTGCCCCTTTTGAGGCTTTTCTGAAAACTTTCCCGACAACCACCGCGCTATTACAGTGGATGTCGGGTCTTTAACCCCTTAAGCCACATTGATTTTCATATTTTTGGTTTTGTGTTTTTCCTCTCATTTTCTAAACATATAACTTTTTATTTTTCTGTTCAAAGAGTCATATGAGGGCTTATTTTTTTGTGGAACAATTTGGACTTCATAGTGGTATCATTTTGTTTTCCATACAATGTTCTGGGAAGCTGAGAATCTGCACAACTTCATTTTTACAGTGTTCACCATGTTTTAACAATGATGAGTACCCGCTGCTTAACCCTTTCCATACTGTAAGGTACGTCATTTGTTGCAAAGGGGTTAAATATGTTAGCCACAGCCGCGATTTCTCCACTGTGTTATACAGCAGAGACCAGTTGACAATACCAGCACTGATCACGGACCGAGGCACCGGTTTACCAGCGGAGCATTGGCCCCGCCATCTTGGGTAGGATCACTGTTACCTGGAATGAGATTTGGGAGCGACAATCCGTTATTATGACAGCTATTGAAGGCTCCCAGGCTTGTCATGACAATAGCTCTATTACAGGTACTGCAGTGCTGCTGTTTAGTGGCCTCGATCACAAGGTCTGGTGTTTAGATGACACATGGTGTTCGGAGGGTCGTCCATATTCCCATATTCTTCTGTAGCTTTTTGGTGTTGTAACTGCACATTACATCCTGTATAATAGTGGTGGAGGGGTAATTGTGTAAATTGTGAACAGTTGTGATGTCAGTGGTATAACACACTTTATTTATATCCATAGGCACATGTATGATGGCTCATCACCTGCCCCTGCCTCAGGCGTCACATACCTGCAGCCCCTCCTTCCTCACATGTGTAACCTAGCGGGGTCCTCCCTATATATTCCGGGTGGGCACACACTCTCTGTTTGCCCTTACTATGATGCCATGTCCTCCTGTCCATAGATATGACCAGTCAGATGTTTCCCTCCCTCTCACAGCATGCTGTGTCCTCCTGCAGCTGCCTCCCCCTCCTCCCTTCCTAACCATCTACTACTTACTATTACACTAGACTGAGGTGGTAACAACAGGCTG
This sequence comes from Leptodactylus fallax, assembly GCA_947044405.1. Lineage (NCBI taxonomy): Eukaryota > Metazoa > Chordata > Amphibia > Anura > Leptodactylidae > Leptodactylus > Leptodactylus fallax. The sequence goes on from CAMRHE010001325.1 coordinate 99,988, forward strand.
CTCCAACTGGAGTCATATATAACACAGCGCTGCGCCCCCTCTAGGTGTGTAGCTGGTTGTTGTAGTGCTCTATGGTATATATCAGTGTTATGATGATCTAGGTGTGTAGCTGGTTGTTGTAGTGCTCTAGGTGTGTAGCTGGTTATTGTAGTGCTCTATGATATAGCTAAGCACTGTGCCCCCTTTAGGTTTATAGCAGATTTTTGGAATTGTACTTCAATACAATATACTGCCTTTGGAAGTTGAAGAACTCTCGGTAATCCAGCTCGCCATCTTTATTCGCGTCCATGGTGGTCATTATCTTCTCCGCAATGTCTGCTTCCATACCCTGTCAATGGAAAAGACAGACCTTCAGATATTATACACTATGCCTGTATCGGGGTACTCATGGCTATATCCACTTCAGGTTCAAGGGGGGTTTCCTATTGGAGCTGACCTATGATCAACATTCCCCTATCCCTTCTATTGTTAAAACAGACACAGTGCCCCATCCATATGGGTATTACAGGAAAGACCACAACCACAACCAAATAACTGGAATAAGGAGTGGAGAAAGAAGCTCCATGCTTACCAGGATGTTCCTCAGAAGATTCCTTTATTCTTAACATAAAACGTAACGCGTTTCAGAGCTTCAGGATGCTCCTTTATGAAATATACAGTCTGGTAGATGTAACACATAGCAAGACAAGATAGTTTTAAATAGCACAGAACAAAATGGTGTACACCTATTGGGGGGGGGGTCCTAAGAAAACACATCAATAAACCCATTAAAAATTACAAATTATTGTTCATCAACCTTACCTAATAGATAATAGTTGCTATAATGTATTTATAAAAAATCAAATAAAAAACATCCATATAATCAGAGAAAAAAAAAATCAACTACATTGAAACCATGTGTAGAGTGCACATGGTGTGTATTGTGCATGTCAGGTTTAATTATCGCCAACAGGATCGTATCAGCTGAAGAGAAACATGAAAAAACCATGTAGGGTCCTCGTGCATGCGCACTTGCGCATTGCCGCGATGTTGAGTTGGAAGTAGAGTAGTCTGCGCATGCGCGAGGTTCTAAAAAAATAAACTACGAGCATGCGCATTAGCACTGTGCCTGTCACCTAGAGATGGAGAACTTGGGCTATCACAGCAGTCATATTGACTTTATCCGTATGTGAGGTGTTTTACACACTCGCACACTAAACATTGAAAGGGGTATTCTAGAATCAAAAACTAAAAAATTAAATAGAGACCATAGAGACTATTGTAGCAACTTGGTTAAAAACTAAAAACACCAAAGAACTAATTAACATACAGACCCTACCCATTAGGAAAAACCGTATCCCGTCCAAGATTAGACGGGACCTAGATCCTTGAGGAAAATGGCCATTCATCAAAAGTCACAAGTTTCTTACAAAACCATGAACCACATTGGCCCGGGAGCCCTGGGGGAAGAACATATGGAGACCTATCCAACTTACAGTCAAAAATAACTTCTAAAACCAACTGTAGTATTGACTCTAATCAAGATCCATCAAGTAGAATCACTGTTTCCAGGGACACAATCTACATCTTCCCTTTGTCTACCACCCACCAACTTTGGGAACCCCTCATGTGAAACTGTGTCATCCAAATGCATTTTGGCCCCTTTAGATATAATCCCTGTCAATCCTCATTTACATACGACAAAAAATAACAAGCAGAGGACTTCTGAACTTCTAGATGATTCTAATACAGACTGTGAACTTGAAGATTCACTATACAACAATCCCCTCTCTATTACACAAATAGAAAGGGCCCTCATTACACTGGAATCTCGCTCACCTATCAATAGCTCTGTGTCTTTTTTAGGGTTGCCTCCCACGTTAACCCCAGGCAACACGTTACACAGTATATAGATACACACCTTCAAAAATTAGTTGTACAATTGCCTTCTTACTTACGTGACTCCACCAATTTACTCACAGATCTGCTTCAACTTAAATGGGAACCTTCCTTTATTTGGGCCACCTTGGATGTCACGTCTCTCTATACCAATATTACACACAATAAAGGTTTGTGGGTTATTTCTAAGACGCTTGACAAGAGTACCCACATGCCTTCCAAACAAAAAAGAATCCTTGGTCAAAGGAATACAATTTATACTTGAACACCATGTGTTCCAGTTTGAGGGAAAGACCTACATACAGACTCGGGGTAAAGCTATGGGCACGTGATTTGCCCCCAGCTACGCAAATCTGTATGTAGGACTATTTGAGGAACTTTTTGTGTACAATGAACACAACTGGTCAGATTCCATTGTGTATTATAAAAGATATATAGATGATCTTCTGTTCATATGGAAGGGGACCCCTTATTCATTTAAAGAATTTGAAACGTATCTCGACCATAATGATAGTGGAATTTTTCTGGCAAAACTGGTATGACCAAAATTGAATATTTAGACCTCATATTGATGGGTAAAGGCCATGACATATCAAGTAAAACTTTCTTTAAAATTGTAGACTGTAACTCTCTTAGACTTCAAAAGTCTACATTACAAAAAGTGGAAAGGTAATGTCCCTTTCAGACAGTTCAAAAGAGTCCATAGGAATCGCACAAAAGAAAGTGATTACCAGCAACAGAGTAAAATCATTGAGAAACAGTTTATCGAAAAAAATTATCCCCCGAGACTAATTGAGAGAGCCAAATCTAAAACAGGTAAATTATCACAAGCAGACGGTCTCAAATCACAGATTAAGGATAACAGAAATATATATAGACACAATTTTCTCACCACGTATAATGGAGAGCACAATAAAATAAGATCCATTTTACAAAAATATTGGCCAATTTTATTGAACGATCAACACCTTAAGACAATTCTTCCCAAAGCTCCGGGGATTACATTTACACGGGCAAGAACTCTTAAAAATGTTCTAGCCCCCAGCAGATTAAGGTCGGTAAGAAACCCCAGAATAAATAGACGACTTAACTTACACAAGTGATTTTGAGATTGTTTTTTCGTGACACATTGTACTTCATGTTAGTGGTAAACACTAATGAATATTTTTGTATTTATTTATAAAAAAAATAGGAAATTTGATGGAAATTTGGAAAAAAAATCGCAATTTTCAAAATGTGAAATGCTCTGCTTTTCAGACAGATAGTCATACCATCCAAATACATTAATACATATTATCTACCATATCTCTGCTATATATCGGCATCATCTTTTAATCGTCCTGTAATTTATTTTGGATGTTATAAAGCTTACAAGTATAACAGCGATTTTCCAGATTTACAAGAAAATTTCCCAAACTAATTTTTTAGGGACCATTTCAGTTCTGAAGAGGATTATAATGGCCTATATATTAGAAACCCCCATAAATGACCCCATTTTCAAAACTGCACCCCTCAAATAATTCAAAATAACATTTGGGAAGTTTGTTAACCCTTTAAGCATTTCACTGGAATTAAAACAATATGGAGGTGAAATTTAGACATTAAATTTTTTCCCACTAGATGCCGGTTAAGAGGGGGGCCTTTAGCCCTAAAAATATAGAATTTGGTATACATTCACGAAAGCCGGTCCTGAAAAAGCGGAAGATAACAAAGCATGAAGCAGGGGTGGGGAAAAAAAAAAAGGGAAGGGGAGGGGGGGGGGGGGGGGGGGGGGGGGGGGGCGCCGGCCCCGCCCCCCCCCCCGGGGTGGGGGGGGGGGGGGGGGGGGCGCGGCGCGGCGGGGGGGGGGGGGGGGGGGGGGGGGGGGGGGGGGGGGGGGGGGGGGGGGCGGGGGGGGGGCGGGGGGCCGGGGGTGGGGGGGGGGGGGGGGGGGGGGGGGGGGGGGGGGGGGGGGGGGGGGGGGGGGGGGGGGGGGGGGGGGGGGGGGCAAAAAAAATGCATCTCACAGTTTGTTATGCAATTTCTCCCGAGCACGGAAATACCCCACAAGTGGGTGTGAACTGATGTTTGGGCGAATGGCAGCGCACGGAAGGGAAGGAGCGACACTGGGCGTCTGAAAAGCAGATTTTGCTGGGATAGTTTTCAGGTGCCATGTCTCATTTGCAAAGCCCCTAGAGTACCAATACAAAGGAAAACCGCAAAAAGAAACTGGAAACTTTGGAAACTACACCCCTCACGGACGGACCCAGAATTCATATAGGGGTATAGTGAGCATTTTGACCCTACAGCTGTTTCACAAATTTTATTAACATTGGGACATTAAAATGAAAAATTACTTTTTTTCCAATGAACCGTCAATTTAGCCCCAAATTTTTCATTTTCACAAGAGGACAAAGGAGAAAAAGCTCCCCAAAGTTTGTTACACAATTTCTCCTGAACACAGAAATACCCCATATGTGGTTGTAATCTGCTGCATGGGTACATGGTGGGGCTCAGAATGGAAAGAGCGCTGTTTAGCTTTAGGAGGGCAGATGTGGCTGGAATAGTTTTCAGGTGCCATGTCGCATTTGCAGAGCCCCTAAAGTACCAATACAATGGAAACCCCTCAAAAGTGACCCCATTTTAGAAACTACACCCCTCAAGGAATGTATCAAGGGGTATTATCATTTAGAGCCTAAAAATGCTTCCCAAAAATTAATGTACAAAGTGAAAATTAAAGTTTTTAAAGAAATATCCAATTTCAATGTCTAATATGTTGTGGCCACTTTGTGGCATCAGAGACATGAACTCCTAAAACTATTAAGTGGGCTATCCCGGGGGGGGGAATTATATATGTGGGTATAAACTGCTGCTTGGGCACGCAGCAGGGCTCAGAAAGGAAGGAGCACTGTGGTTTTTTAGCTTTTGGAGTACAGATTTAGAGGGACTTTCTGGTCACCATGTTGTTTTTGCAGAGCCCTGGAGGTGCCAGTAAATTGGAATTCCCCAAGAAGTGACCCCCATTTTGTAGGGGCAATTTTAGGGTCTCTGCAAATGTGACATGGCGTCCATAAAAACAACAATCTAAATATGCGCTCCAAAAGCACATAGCGCTCCTTCACATTTGCGCCCTGCTGTGTGCCCAAATGACAGTTTATGCCCCCATGTATGACACTGGTGTACCCAGGATAACGTACTTAATGCCATATGTGGGTATAAACTGCTGTTTGGGCACAGCCGGGCACAGAAGGGAAGGAGAGCTATTTTGGTTTTTAGAGCACAGTTTGGTTTTTGGACACCATGCCACTTTTGCAGAGCCCATGAATTGCCAGTAAAGTGGAATCCGCAGACTTGTGACCCCATTTTGGAAACTACACCCTTCAAGGGATTTATCAAGTGGGGTAGCGAGCATTATTAACCCTTAAGTGTTGCATTCTTTTAATTTCCAGAAATGAATTTGCAGCTGATAATGAAAAGTTAAAAATGAAATTTTACTATAGATAAGCCATTTCAGTGCCCGATATGTTGTGCCCAGCTTATGTCTGCAGAGACACACACTCCAAAAACTGGTGAGCGGGGATCGCGGGCACAACAGCTTTTGGAGCGTTCATCTCTGATACAAGCCGGGCACAACATATTACGCACTGAAATGTCGTATTCCTGGATAAATTGTCATTTTCACCTTTCACAATCAGCTGCGTATTCATTTATGGATAATAAATTATAGCAACACTTGGGGGTTAAAAATGCTCAGTGTACCCCTGGATAAATTCCTTCAGGGGTGTAGTTTCCAAAATGGGGTGACATGTCAGGGGATTCCACTTTACTGGTGTTTCAGCTCTGCAAAAGTGCAATGGCGTCCAAAAACCAAATAGCGCTCCTTCCCTTCTGTGCTCGGCTGTGCCCAAACAGGAGTTTATACCCACATATGACATTAAGTACGTTACCCTGGGTACACCAGTGTCATACATGGGGGTATAAACTGCAGTTTGGGCACACAGCAGGGCGCAGAAGGGAAGGAGCGCTATGTGGCTTTTAGAGTGCAGATTCAGATGTTTGGTATCTGGACACCATGTCATGTTTGCAGAGCCTCTAAAGTACCTTTAAAGTGGAATCTCCTAGGGAATGACCCCATTTTGAAAAGTGCACCCCTCAAAGAATTTATCAGGGGGTGTAGTGAGCATTAGTATCCCAGACGTGACTGCACAGCGGATGGGGAAAAGTGAATATGTAAGCTGTGCGTAGTACATTGGGAACACTAAATTCCCTCCTATTTCCCCAGTAGCTCCTATTATTGGGGGGGGTCACTCTGGGGGTCACTTCTGGTTTATTATCCCTCGTAAGCTCTAAATCTGGTTTGTCCCCTGATATTCGCTCGCACAGCTTATACATTCCCTTCCTGCCGCAGCCAGTTATGTTCTAATGATTTGGCGATTTTTGGAGTTTTTGTCTTCACATTGTACGAGCTATATTTTCTTTATTTCTCTGGTGATGTAGCCATATGAGGGCTTGTTGTTTGCGGGGTGAGATGTATTTTTTAATGACATCATTGTTAGGTGTTTACAACTTATTAAATAAATTTTATTAACTCTTTCTTGGTGGATTAAAAAACAACCCCATCAATTCTGGCACTGCGTTTTACCGTTTAAATTTTTCACCATGCAGCGTAGAGCGTAAGTAACATGTTATCTTTATTCTGCGGGTCGATACAATTACGGCGATACCTCATTTATACTGTTTTTTTATGCAATACCAATTTTGCAGAACAAAAACCCATTTGGGGACATAAATCAATTTTTTTGCATCGCCATCTTCTAAGATGCGTAGCATTTTTATTTTTCAGTTTAGAGAGTTGGTTTAGGGCTTATTTTTTGCAGGACAACCTGTGCTTTTTATTGGTACTGTTTTGGGGTACATATGACTTTTTGATCACTTTTTATGGCATATTTTGTAAGGTGAGATGGCGAAAAATCATTACTTTTGGCGTTTTTTTTTCCCCGACGTTCACTGTGTACATTAAATATGGTTTCAGTTTTATTGTACAGGTTGTTACGGATGCGGCAATACCAAATATGTATTGTTTTTATTAATTTTTAGGTTTATTTTTTATATAATTCATTTTATATAGGAAAAGGGAATTTTTGGGGCTTTATTCTTTTATTAATTTTTTTCACATACTTTATTTATTTATTTTTTCACTTTTTTTACTTTTTCATGTGTCCCATTAGGACACCTGAGCCAGAGATGCTTTGATCTCTGGCTCAGTACTATAGACTGCAAGACACGAGAATGCAAGTGTCTTGCAATCTATACAGGAAGTCAGCGCTATGGAAACACAGCACTGACTTCCGCAGGTCTCAGCAGGATCAACCAGGTAGTGCGGTCTCCAGGCAGCCTGGGGTCACTTGGCAGACCACGGGCTGAAGATTATCGATATCGGCACCCCCCCGATCTCGCCACGGGGGGGTGCCGGGGGGGAAAGGCGGCAAGATGGCGGAACCCCTTGGATGCCGCGGTCGCTATTGACCACGGCATCTTAAGGGTTAAACAGCGGGAATCAGTGTTACCACTGGTCCCCGCTGTTGTAGCGGGAGCCTGGCTGTCAAATACAGCCGGGCTCCCGCAGTGATCGCACGGGCTCTGCTTCTGAGCCCAGTCGATCACCGTCACGTACCTGTACGTGGGGATGCGGTAACTAACCACATTCTCCCACATACATGTACGTGAGAATGCGTGAAAGGGTTAAAGCCGGATTTGGATACAAAAAGATTTCCCAAACTTTAAACATCCCAAGGAGCACTGTGCAAGCGATCATATTGAAATGGAAGGAGTATCAGACCACTGCAAATCTACCAAGACCCGGCCGTCCCTCTAAACTTTCATCTCAAACAAGGAGAAGACTGATCAGAGATGCAGCCAAGAGGCCCATGATCACTCTGGATGAACTGCAGAGATCTACAGCTGAGGTGGGAGAGTCTGTCCATAGGACAACAATCAGTCATACACTGCACAAATCTGGCCTTTATGGAAGAGTGTCAAGAAGAAAGCCATTTCTCAAAGATATCCATAAAAAGCCACCTGGGAGACACCAAACATGTGGAAGAAGGTGCTCTGCTCAGATGGAACCAAAATCCAACTTTTTGGCCACATTGCAAAATGATATGTTTGGCGTAAAAGCAACACAGCTCATCCCCCTGAACACACCATCCCCACTGTCACACATGGTGGGGGCAGCATCATGGTTTGGGCCTGCTTTTCTTCAGCAGGGACAGGGAAGATGGTTAAAATTGATGGGAAGATGGATGGAGCCAAATACAGGACCATTCTGGAAGAAAACCTGTTGGAGTCTGCAAAAGACCTGAGACTGGGACGGAGATTTATCTTCCAACAAGACAATGATTCCAAACATAAAGCAAAATCTACAATGGAATGGTTCACAAATAAACGTATCCAGGTGTTAGAATGGCCAAGTCAAAGTCCAGACCTGAATCCAATCGAGAATCTGTGGAAAGAGCTGAAAACTGCTGTTCACAAACGCTCTCCATCCAACCTCACTGAGCTCCAGCTGTTTTCCAAGGAAGAATGGGCAAGAACTGATAGAGACAACCCCAAGCGACTTGTAGCTGTAATCGCAGCAAAAGGTGGCGCCACAAAGTATTAACTTAAGGAGGCCGAATAATTTGGCACGCCCCACTTTTCAGTTTTTTATTTTTTACAAAAGTTTAAAATATCCAATAAATTTCGTTCCACTTCACGACTGTGTCCCACTTGTTGTTGATTCTTCACCAAAAAATTAAAATTTTATATCTTTATGTTTGAAGCCTGAAATGTGGCAAAAGGTTGAAAAGTTCAAGGGGGCCGAATACTTTCGCAAGGCACTGTATATTGGATTTGCATATTTTAGTATATACTTAATTGCTATGTCAAACCCCCTATTTTTTATCATCTTAGATGTCTTTATACCTTATTTTAATTCTTATGTATTATATACATTATTTATATCATATATCAAGTACCAAGAGTCTATTCACCCCCATTAGTGTATTTATTCCTATTAGTCGATAGATCCCCAATACCGCCATAAAAAGACCATCAATAGCATCTATCATCCATTCATTCTCAGCATATCGTAACAAGCGCTGTATACGCATGCGCATGGTTTCTCCTCCCTACAGAAATCTCTAGATGACAGGCACAGCGCTAATGCGTATGCTCGTAGTTTCTTTTTTCAGGTCTGACATGTGCAGAACCTCACACACACGCACACTTGTCTGCTTCCAACTCAACATCGCAGCAATGCGCAAGTGCGCATGCGCCAGGTCCCTACGTGGTTTTTTTCATGTTTCTCTTAAGCTGATACGATCCTGTTGGTGGTAATTAAATCTGACATGCGCAATACACACCATGTGGACTCTACACATGGTTTCAATCTAGTTAATATGTTTTTTCTCTGATTATATGGATGTTTTTTATATGATTTTTTATGAATACATTATAGCAACTATTATCTATTAGGTAAGATTGTTGAACAATCATTATTTATTTTTAATGGGTTTATCGATGTGTTTTCTTAAGACACACCCAAATGGGTGTACACCATTTTGTTCTGTGCTATTTAAAACTGTCTTGTCTTGCTATGTGTTACATCTACCAGACTGTACATTTGATAAAGGAGCGTCCTGAAGCTCTGAAACGCGTTATGTTTTATGGTAAGAAAAAAGGAATCTTCTGAGGAACATCTTGGTAAGCGCGGAGCTTCTTTCTCCACTCCTTATTCCAATTATTTGGTTGTAGTTGTGGTTGTGATCCTTCCTGGAATACTTGATGCGAGACGCCCTTATGACGGTGATCCAGAAGCTGCCTTGGTATTGGATGTTCATCTAGCAATTTTGCACCACAGGGAGTTGTGACTTTTTCACAACCCCAAAAGGTGAGCGGGTTTTCATTGCACACATTTCTTTACACTTTTAGTTAAAGATACTACACCAGATATTGCGCGGTACTGTTTTTTGTGTTTTTACTAGTCCATCCATATGGGTGGCTGCGTCTGATACTGCAGCTCTGACACATTTATTGGAGGTCACTTGCCTGTGTTGTCTAGAGCGGGAGGCTAAGTCTAGGAGGTTCTGAGGAGGATGGACCAGTCATAAAGCAATCTAGAAAGAAGAGCCGGAGGCTAAGACCAGGATTAAGAGCAGCTCTGAGGAGGGTGGACCACTCATTAGGGAACCTAGAAGGAAGAGCAGAAGCCTAAGACTGGGATAAAGAGCGGTTCTGAGGAGGGTGGATCACTCATGATGCAACCTAGAATGAAGAGCGGAAGACTAAGACCAGGATAAAGTGCAGATCTGAGGAGGGTGGACCACTCATGATGCAACCTAGAATGAACAGCAGAAGCCTAAGACCGGGATAAAGAGCGGTTCTGAGGAGGGTGGATCACTCATGATGGAAGCTAGAAGGAAGAGCGGAAGCCTAAGACTGGGATAAAGAGCGGTTCTGAGGAGGGTGGATGACTCATGATGCAACCTAGAATGAACAGCGGAAGCCTAAGACCGGGATAAAGAGCGGTTCTGAGGAGGGTGGATCACTCATGATGCCACCTAGAATGAAGAGCAGAAGACTAAGACCAGGATAAAGAGCAGCTCTGAGGAGGGTGGACGACTCATGAGGCAACCTAGAATGAAGAGCGGAAGCCTAAGCCCGGGATAAAGAGCGGTTCTGAGGAGGGTGGACCACTCATGAGGCAACCTAGAATGAAGAGCGGAAGCCTAAGACCGGGATAAAGAGTGGTTCTGAGGAGGGTGGACCACTCATGATGCAACCTAGAATGAAGAGCAGGAGGCTAATACCAGGATAAAGAGCGGTTCTGAGGAGGGTGGACCACTCGTGAGGCAACCTAGAATGAACAGCAGAAGCCTAAGACCGGGATAAAGAGCGGTTCTGAGGAGGGTGGACGACTCATGAGGCAACCTAGAATGAAGAGCGGAAGCCTAAGACCGGGATAAAGAGCGGTTCTGAGGAGGGTGGATCAGTCATGAGGCAACCTAGAATGAAGAGCGGAAGCCTAAGACCGGGATAAAGAGCAGTTCTGAGGAGGGTGGACAACTCATGAGGCAACCTAGAATGAAGAGCGGAAGCCTAAGACCGGGATAACGCGGGCCCCCCAAAAAGCAAGACAAACGGTTCTGAGGAGGGTGGACCACTCATGAGGCAACCTAGAATGAAGAGCCAAGACCGGGAAAAGAGCGGCGAGGGGCAGAGAACCAAAGAAGACAGGGGCCCAGAAGAAGAGCGGAAGCCAACACCGGGAAAAGAGCAGCGAGGAGGGCGGACCCCAGAGGCAACCGGAATGAAGAGCGGAAGCCAAGACCGGGATAAAGAGCGGCTGAGGAGGGTGGATCACCATGAGGCAACCTAGAATGAAGAGCAGGAGGCTAATACCAGGATAAAGAGCGGTTCTAAAGAGTGAACCACTCATGAAGTAACCCAGGATGAAGGAAAACTTTCTGGAGGAAGTCCTTGGAACCTAACTGTGAAGGAGTCATCTACAGTTGCAAGGAGACTGTTATAAGGGGAAGATCGAGTGACAGGCCTGAGGAAATTGTTGGAGAGCTTGTAGAACTATGCAATTTTTTCATACTTAATGTTAATATTGTTAGATGTAACCTTTGACTATATTGAGAGATGGTTTATATGCATTAACCCTTTAATATGTGTACATCCTTCTGTTTTATAGAATAGATCCTGAACATCTCTATTACGATGTCCGTTGATAAAGGTCTCTTTATGGGACTGAAACTTATGGTTATTATTTGCCATCCTCTGATATTGACCTACTAACCATTACTCGCTGACATAGCTGATATGAACTGTTGAGATGTGTTATCTAATAAAAATCCAATTTTGCATTGACTTTGGAGTATTGTTGGATAATGAAGACTGGGAAGAAGCATCCCCAAGGTTTGCCAAGAGTCCTTATATGGAAGGATTCCGACTCCTCAGATCAAGAAGAACTGTTAGAGGACTAAACACAAGAGTAATCCTTGGGGGATTAAGAAGATTTGCCCTGTCCAAATTCTTCCATTGACCTGTTATTGTGGTTCCCTGACATCTGTTTTAGTAAGGATCGAGAGGTGTGGACCCTGAGACAAGTGACTAATAATAATACATTTTATTTATATAGCGCCAACACATTCCGCAGCGCTGTACAACTTGAAGAGTTCAAGTACTGACAAAAAAGATACATTACAAAGAAATAGTCAATTCACAGACTGGGACTGAGGGCCCTGCTCGCAAGAGCTTACAATCTATGAGGTAGAGGAGGTGACACAAGAGCTTACAATCTATGAGGTAGAGGAGGTGACACAAGAGCTTACAATCTATGAGGTAGAGGAGGTGACACAAGAGCTTACAATCTATGAGGTAGAGGTGACACAAGAGCTTACAATCTATGAGGTAGAGGAGGTGACACAAGAGCTTACAATCTATGAGGTAGAGGAGGTGACACAAGAGCTTACAATCTATGAGGTAGAGGTGACACAAGAGCTTACAATCTATGAGGTAGAGGGGGTGACACAAGAGCTTACAATCTATGAGGTAGAGGAGGTGACACAAGAGCTTACAATCTATGAGGTAGAGGAGGTGACACAAGAGCTTACAATCTATGAGGTAGAGGAGGTGACACAAGAGCTTACAATCTATGAGGTAGAGGAGGTGACACAAGAGCTTACAATCTATGAGGTAGAGGAGGTGACACAAGAGCTTACAATCTATGAGGTAGAGGTGACACAAGAGCTTACAATCTATGAGGTAGAGGAGGTGACACAAGAGCTTACAATCTATGAGGTAGAGGGGGTGACACAAGAGCTTACAATCTATGAGGTAGAGGAGGTGACACAAGAGCTTACAATCTATGAGGTAGAGGAGGTGACACAAGAGCTTACAATCTATGAGGTAGGGAGGTGACACAAGAGCTTACAATCTATGAGGTAGAGGAGGTGACACAAGAGCTTACAATCTATGTGGTAGAGGAGGTGACACAAGAGCTTACAATCTATGAGGTAGGAGGTGACACAAGAGCTTACAATCTATGAGGTAGAGGAGGTGACACAAAAGCTTACAATCTATGAGGTAGAGGTGACACAAGAGCTTACAATCTATGAGGTAGAGGAGGTGACACAAGAGCTTACAATCTATGAGGTAGAGGAGGTGACACAAGAGCTTACAATCTATGAGGTAGAGGTGACACAAGAGCTTACAATCTATGAGGTAGAGGAGGTGACACAAGAGCTTACAATCTATGAGGTAGAGGTGACACAAGAGCTTACAATCTATGAGGTAGAGGAGGTGACACAAGAGCTTACAATCTATGAGGTAGAGGGGGTGACACAAGAGCTTACAATCTATGAGGTAGAGGTGACACAAGAGCTTACAATCTATGAGGTAGAGGAGGTGACACAAGAGCTTACAATCTATGAGGTAGAGGGGGTGACACAAGAGCTTACAATCTATGAGGTAGAGGGGGTGACACAAGAGCTTACAATCTATGAGGTAGAGGAGGTGACACAAGAGCTTACAATCTATGAGGTAGAGGGGGTGACACAAGAGCTTACAATCTATGAGGTAGAGGAGGTGACACAAGAGCTTACAATCTATGAGGTAGAGGTGACACAAGAGCTTACAATCTATGAGGTAGAGGAGGTGACACAAGAGCTTACAATCTATGAGGTAGAGGTGACACAAGAGCTTACAATCTATGAGGTAGAGGAGGTGACACAAGAGCTTACAATCTATGAGGTAGAGGAGGTGACACAAGAGCTTACAATCTATGAGGTAGAGGTGACACAAGAGCTTACAATCTATGAGGTAGAGGGGGTGACACAAGAGCTTACAATCTATGAGGTAGAGGTGACACAAGAGCTTACAATCTATGAGGTAGAGGAGGTGACACAAGAGCTTACAATCTATGAGGTAGAGGAGGTGACACAAGAGCTTACAATCTATGAGGTAGAGGAGGTGACACAAGAGCTTACAATCTATGAGGTAGAGGAGGTGACACAAGAGCTTACAATCTATGAGGTAGAGGAGGTGACACAAGAGCTTACAATCTATGAGGTAGAGGGGGTGACACAAGAGCTTACAATCTATGAGGTAGAGGAGGTGACACAAGAGCTTACAATCTATGAGGTAGAGGTGACACAAGAGCTTACAATCTATGAGGTAGAGGAGGTGACACAAGAGCTTACAATCTATGAGGTAGAGGTGACACAAGAGCTTACAATCTATGAGGTAGAGGAGGTGACACAAGAGCTTACAATCTATGAGGTAGAGGGGGTGACACAAGAGCTCACAATCTATGAGGTAGAGGAGGTGACACAAGAGCTTACAATCTATGAGGTAGAGGAGGTGACACAAGAGCTTACAATCTATGAGGTAGAGGTGACACAAGAGCTTACAATCTATGAGGTAGAGGTGACACAAGAGCTTACAATCTATGAGGTAGAGGAGGTGACACAAGAGCTTACAATCTATGAGGTAGAGGTGACACAAGAGCTTACAATCTATGAGGTAGAGGAGGTGACACAAGAGCTTACAATCTATGAGGTAGAGGTGACACAAGAGCTTACAATCTATGAGGTAGAGGAGGTGACACAAGAGCTTACAATCTATGAGGTAGAGGAGGTGACACAAGAGCTTACAATCTATGAGGTAGAGGTGACACAAGAGCTTACAATCTATGAGGTAGAGGAGGTGACACAAGAGCTTACAATCTATGAGGTAGAGGAGGTGACACAAGAGCTTACAATCTATGAGGTAGAGGAGGTGACACAAGAGCTTACAATCTATGAGGTAGAGGAGGTGACACAAGAGCTTACAATCTATGAGGTAGAGGAGGTGACACAAGAGCTTACAATCTATGAGGTAGTAGAGGGGTGACACAAGAGCTTACAATCTATGAGGTAGAGGAGGTGACACAAGAGCTTACAATCTATGAGGTAGAGGTGACACAAGAGCTTACAATCTATGAGGTAGAGGTGACACAAGAGCTTACAATCTATGAGGTAGGAGGGTGACACAAGAGCTTACAATCTATGAGGTAGAGGAGGTGACACAAGAGCTTACAATCTATGAGGTAGAGGAGGTGACACAAGAGCTTACAATCTATGAGGTAGAGGAGGTGACACAAGAGCTTACAATCTATGAGGTAGAGGAGGTGACACAAGAGCTTACAATCTATGAGGTAGAGGAGGTGACACAAGAGCTTACAATCTATGAGGTAGAGGTGACACAAGAGCTTACAATCTATGAGGTAGAGGAGGTGACACAAGAGCTTACAATCTATGAGGTAGAGGAGGTGACACAAGAGCTTACAATCTATGAGGAGGGAGGTGACACAAGAGCTTACAATCTATGAGGTAGAGGAGGTGACACAAGAGCTTACAATCTATGAGGTAGAGGGGGTGACACAAGAGCTTACAATCTATGAGGTAGAGGAGGTGACACAGGAGGTAGCAGGGGCGGCATCGGAGGTAGTATTGCTTATACAATGGTCAGACAATTGTGTAATAGAGGTTACTGTCATTACACATATATAAAGCTGTAGGAGCCGTCACCAGTCGTGTCCTGTAACGTGCAGACGGTGCCCGGACATATAAAGTTAGTCTGATACGGCCTCATATCCTGTGAGGTAATGCGGGAGCGTGAACAGAGGAGGGGACGTTTTAGGGATTCTAACTACAGAAGGGTTTACATTAGGAGTTGTGATCGGCCTGTCTGATAAGATGTGTCTTTAGTTTACGCTTGAAGCTGTGGAAATTGGGGTTAATCTGATAGTCTGGGATAGAGCATTCCAGAGAAGTGGTGCAACTCGGGAGAAGTCTTGTATACGAGCGTGGGAGGTTCTGATAATAGAGAATGTTAGTCTTAGGTCATTGAGTGAACGGAGAGCACGGGTTGGGCGATAGACAGAGATGAGGGAGGAAATGTAGGGAGGTGCAGCATTATGGAGAGCCTTGTGAGTGAGGGGGAGAAGTTTATATTGTATTCTGTATTGAATAGGCAGCCAATGTAGTGACCGGCACAGACCGGAGGCCTCGCTGTAGCGACCGGCACAGACCGGAGGCCTCGCTGTAGTGACCGGCACAGACCGGAGGCCTCGCTGTAGTGACCGGCACAGACCGGAGGCCTCGCTGTAGTGACCGGCACAGACTGGAGGCCTCGCTGTAGCGTCTAGACTGATAGATGAGCCTGGCCGCCGCATTCAGAATAGATTGTAGAGGGGAGAGTTTAGTAAGGGGAAGACCGATTAGTAAGGCGTTACAGTAGTCAAGGCGAAAGTGAATCAGGGCAACAATAAGTGTCTTTAGTGTATCTGTGGTAAGGAAAGGGCGGATTCTGGAGATGTTTTTGAGGTGTAGGTGACATGACCGTGCCAGTGATTGGATATGGGGGGGTGAAGGAAAGGTCTGAGTCAAACAAAACCCCGAGGCAGCGAACATACTGCCTAGGAGTTATGGTAAGGCCGGAGACTGCAATGGAGATATCAGGGACAGATCTATTAGATGGTGGAAACAGCAGTAGTTCCGTCATTGAGAGATTCAGTTTCAGATAGAGCGAAGACATGATATTAGAGACAGCAGAGAGACAGTCACTGGTGTTCTGTATTAGTGCAGGGGTGATGTCACGGGATGATGTATATAATTGGGTGTCATCAGCATAAAGATGGTACCGGAAGCCAAATCTGTGTAGAGGGAGAAGAGCAGGGGACCTAGGACCGAGCCCTGAGGAACCCCAACAGCAAGGGGAAGAGGGGAAGAAACAGAGCCCGCAAATGATATACAGAAAGTGCGGTCAGAGAGATAAGAGGAGAACCAGGAGAGAGCGGTGTCTGTGAGGCCGACAGAGCGGAGCATAGTGAGAAGGAATTGATGGTCAACAGTGTAAAATGCTACTGAGAGATCTAGAAGAGTAAGAAGAGAGAAGTCACCTTTGGATTTAGCCGTCAAGAGATCATTGGAGACTTTTGTGAGGGCCGTTTCAGTAGAGTGCGGAAGCCAGATTGTAAGGGGTCAAGAAGAGAGTTAGCAGAAAGATAGCAGATTAAATGAGAATAGGGTAAGTCATGACAGCAGGAGACAGAGACTGGAGAAGGTGTGAGGAGAAAGGTTCACTACTACAGGTTGTAGGGCGAGAAGAAGAAAGTAGATGAGATACTTCCTCCTCTGTAACAGGTTCAAAAGATGAGAATGAACAGTCTGAAGTGCAGCTGGTGAGGGGGTCAGTGCCACCTGGGGATTGGGCAGTTATTTCCTGACGGATGTTATCAATTTTATCATGGAAATAAGAGGCCAGGTCATCTGCGCTAAGGTCTGTGAATGGCATCTGCACCTTGGGGGTGAGTAAGGAGTGAAAAGTTTCAAATAGCCTTTTAGGGTTACAGGAGAGAGAAGAGATGAGAGCGGTGAAATAGGCTTGTTTGGCGAGGTGAAGGGCAGAATTATAGGTTTTAAGCATAAATTTAAGGTGGAGGAAGTCTGCAGGTGTACGTGATTTTCTCCACAGACGTTCAGCACACCTAGATCACCGCTAAAGAAATCGTGTCTGTGGCGTGTGCCAGGCTTGCTGCCTCCTGCGTCTAACCTTTCGAGTGGAGGGGGAGGGGGGAGCCGCCTCATCCAATGCACTCTTAAGGGTTTCATTATAGTGACTGGTGGCTAGATTGGGGCAGGAGAGTGAAGAGATGGGGGACAGAGAGGACTGTAGAGTATCTGAGAGGTGCTGGGTGTTAATAGCACGTAAATTCCTATATGTATGATGAGTAGGTGTGTCCTGTGAAGGAGAGAAAGCACTGATGGTGAGAGACAGAAGGTTATGGTCAGAGAGTGGCAGAGAAGAGTTAGTAAATTTAGTACCTGTGAGGAGTCGATGGAAGACAAGATCAATGGTGCTGCCATCTACATGTGTGGTGGAAGAGGAAAGTTGTGAAAGACCAAAAGACGTGGTTATTGAGAGAAACTGAGGCAGCTGGGGAGACAGGGGTGTCAGTGGGGATGTTAAAGTCACCCATGATGAGGGTGGGAATTTCACTGGATAAAAAGAGGGGAAGCCAAGAAGCGAAGTGATCCAGAAATTGGTAGGGTAAGCCGGGAGGACGGTAGATCACAGCTACACGTAAGGAGAGTGGGCGGAAAAGTCTGATAGCATGTACTTCAAATGAGGGGAATGTGAGTGAGGGTATCGGTGGGATGGCCTGAAAAGTGCACTGTGGTGATAGAAGTAACCCTACCCCTCCACCCTGCCTGTTGTCAGGCCTAGAGGTCTCCACAAGGAGAGAGATTCCCTTTTCTGTGCCACTCATTGCCTCCCACCAAGCCAGCCAGTTTCACTCTGCACTGATGAGGGACAAAATCCCGAAACAGCGCTGTATGCAGATGAGTGATACTGTCTTGGCTAATATCCCTTTTGCTTTCTCAAGAATCAGTGGGTCAAAAGCAAACTGAGGATTTGTTACATCCAACAGAGGGCACTTGAGCTTCTCAGCTCCTTTTCCCATAATGCCTTGTGATAGGCCTAGAGGTGTGTGAGAATTGTAGGCCACCATGAGACAGAGCAGCAGGGGAGGCTGTATCAGACTGCTGGGATCCAGGTTTCAGTAAGGGCAAGCATGTTGAGAGATTTGCTGAGGAATAAGTCATTAATATATTCTAGTTTTTTACACACTGAGCGGGCGTTCCAGAGAAAACAGTTACGACGGGGAGGTAGCCGACCAGTAGGGTAGTGACAACTGATGAGGGTAGTGCCAGTGTCACGGTGTAGGATAGGCATTGGAAATGTGGATCGAACACCTCCTGGGTCAAAGGGACTTGGTTATCTAGCCTAGTTTGGCCAGCAAGAGGCCTGAACCTTGCCCGAAAGCTAGCAGAGCAAACTAACTGACAACTGTGAGCAGTAGGGTCAGTGTGAGCTTGGCAAGTATCCCATGTACAAAACCTCGCTGTATCTCTATAGGTCTTGTGACTAGAATTTTGTCAGATGAAGAACAAGAAAAAACTGAACAGTGAATTTACATACAGCAAGACTCACTTCCAATTTTGCTCCTCCCATTCCGATCCATCTCTCTTTGTGCCCCCATACAGTATAACGCCCCCATAGTGACCCTGACATGGTATGATGCCCCTTATTGTCCCCACACAGTATAATGTCACCTTGAATCCCTGTGATAGTATACTCTCCTCAATGTGGCTTCTACCCTTGAAAATGCCCCTATATCATAATGTCCCAATCCAGTTGCCCTCACTGTATAATGTCCACCCGGATCCCCAACATTATATATATAGTCCTAGTACCCCCACAGTATAATGGATCAAAAAAACCAATACTCATCTCACCCCATTCCCCCCACTGTTCCCTCCTGTCTCTGCTGCCGGCAGCTGGAGGACACTGTAGGTGTGATGTAAGTGATGTCAATACATTGGGCCTACCACTCCCAAGACGACAGAGCAGAGACAGGGGTCAGCTGCTTTCTGCTTGACCATTGTATTTAACTCATCTCCTTCACCTGGACACAGATGGGTTTAAGCCTGGACAAACCTGCTGCCCAGGACAGTGGGACAGCACCCAGAATATAGGACTGTCCCACTGAATCCGAGACGATTGGGAGGCATGCTACTACCAAAGTTCTTCTTGTCCTGTGAGTCTCTGCGCGCTTATTCCAACCACAAATACAGTAAGAAGAAGAAAGGAAGAGCGAGGCACAGGCTGCACTAACTATGGAACACCCGGGTGTTGAAGTAAATGAGTGCTCTCCCATTACATAGATGTAAGGGTGTTATCAGGAATATTAGGGCCTCATGCTGGCAAATATTGTGCTTTCCACGCCCAGAGCCCCAAACCCAGTAGGCAGAGATGTTAACCTTGGAAAGCCCTTCAAGTCAGTTTTATACAATGTGTACATTGTATTGTATGGGGTATAACGGCTATGGCAATGTCACATATGTGTACATTGTATTGCATGGGGTATAACGGCTATGGCAATGTCACATATATGTATGGTATTGTATGGGGTATAGAGGCTATGGCAATGTCACATATGTGTATGGTATTGTATGGGGTATAGAGGCTATGGCAATGTCACATATGTGTATGGTATTGTATGGGGTATAACGGCTAAGGCAATGTCACATATGTGTATGGTATTGTATGGGGTATAACAGCTATGGCAATGTCACATATGTGTATGGTATTGTATGGGGTATAGAGGCTATGGCAATGTCACATATGTGTATGGTATTGTATGGGGTATAGAGGCTATGGCAATGTCACATATGTGTATGGTATTGTATGGGGTATAGAGGCTATGGCAATGTCACATATGTGTATGGTATTGTATGGGGTATAGAGGCTATGGCAATGTCACATATGTGTATGGTATTGTATGGGGTATAACAGCTATGGCAATGTCACATACAGTCATATGAAAAAGTTTGGGCACCCCTATTAATCTTAATCATTTTTAGTTCTAAATATTTGGGTGTTTGCAACAGCCATTTCAATTTGATATATCTAATAACTGATGGACACAGTAATATTTCAGGATTGAAATGAGCTTTATTGTACTAACAGAAAATGTGCAATATGCATTAAACCAAAATTTGACCGGTGCAAAAATTTGGGTACCCTTATCATTTTATTGATTTGAATACTCCTAACTACTTTTTACTGACTTACTGAAGCACAAAATTGGTTTTGTAACCTCACTGAGCTTTGAACTTCATAGCCAGGTGTATCCAATCATGAGAAAAGGTATTTAAGGTGGCCAATTGCAAGTTGTTCTCCTATTTGAATCTCCTCTGAAGAGTGGCATCATGGGCTCCTCAAAACAACTCTCAAATGATTTGAAAACAAAGATTGTTCAACATAGTTGTTCAGGGGAAGGATACAAAAAGTTGTCTCAGAGATTTAACCTGTCAGTTTCCACTGTGAGGAACATAGTAAGGAAATGGAAGACCACAGGGACAGTTCTTGTTAAGCCCAGAATTGGCAGGCCAAGAAAAATATCAGAAAGGCAGAGAAGAAGAATGGTGAGAACAGTCAAGGACAATCCACACACCACCTCCAAAGAGCTGCAGCATCATCTTGCTGCAGATGGTGTCACTGTGCATCGGTCAACAATACAGCACACTTTGCACAAGGAGAAGCTGTATGGGAGAGTGATGCCAAAGAAGCCGTTTCTGAAAGTACGCCACAAACAGAGTCGCCTGAGGTATGCAAAAGCACATTTGGACAAGCCAGCTTCATTTTGGAAGAAGGTCCTGTGGACTGATGAAACAAAGATTGAGTTGTTTGGTCATACAAAAAGGCGTTATGCATGGCGTCCAAAAAAACACAGCATTCCAAGAAAAACACTTGCTATCCACTGTAAAATTTGGTGGAGGTTCCATCATGCTTTGGGGCTGTGTGGCCAATGCCGGCACCGGGAATCTTGTTAAAGTTGAGGATCGCATGGATTCAACTCCGTATCAGCAGATTCTTGAGAATAATGTACAAGAATCAGTGAGGAATTTGAAGTTACGCCGGGGATGGATATTTCAGCAAGACAATGATCCAAAACACAGCTCCAAATCTACTCAGGCATTCATGCAGAGGAACAATTACAATGTTCTGGAATGGCCATCCCAGTCCCCAGACCTGAATATCATTGAACATCTGTGGGATAATTTGAAGCGGGCTGTCCATGCGTGGCGACCATCAAACTTAACTGAACTGGAATTGTTTTGTAAAGAGGAATGGTCAAAAATACCTTCATCCAGGATCCAGGAACTGATTAAAAGCTACAGGAAGCGACTAGAGGCTGTTATTTTTGCAAAAGGAGGATCTACTAAATATTAATGTCACTTTTCTGTTGAGGTGCCCATACTTTTGCAGCGGTCAAATTTTGGTTTAATGCATATTGCACATTTTCTGTTAGTACAATAAACCTCATTTCAATCCTGAAATATTACTGTGTCCATCAGTTATTAGATATATCAAATTGAAATGGCTGTTGCAAACACCCAAATATTTAGAAGTAAAAATGATTAAGATTAATAGGGGTGCCCAAACTTTTTCATATGACTGTATATGTATGGTATGTTCTATGTTCTGTATGTGCGGCAGACACCAGACAGCTGAGCCACAGTCTCATCTATTCTTCATGAGATTTTCTGTGACTAATAGTCTCAGTATTTCTATTCTTTACCAGCATCATATTTATTATATC
This sequence comes from Leptodactylus fallax, assembly GCA_947044405.1. NCBI lineage: Eukaryota > Metazoa > Chordata > Amphibia > Anura > Leptodactylidae > Leptodactylus > Leptodactylus fallax. The sequence goes on from CAMRHE010001325.1 coordinate 122,102, forward strand.
AGGATGATAATATGGGGGCTTGTACCTGGGGAAAATCTTCTCATTGAAAACAGTTGAGCCTGTGGCTCATCTGTTTGGGTGTCTGTCTTCCATGTGGGAGGTCCTGACAGCAGTACCACCAGTATGGCCTTCAAGGCGCTCTACATAAATGTACAATGCCTATAGTAAACAGAGCAGCAGGTAGAGTAAGTGCAGCTCTGGATGTGACCAGAGTAGAACACCACAGTATAAGGAAGAGCAGAGAATTCTGTGGTGATTTCACCTAAATGAGGTTGGGAGAGCCGGCAAAACGGAGGCGCCAGAAGATGCCATCCCATAATACACCAGTCTGTCACATGATCTCACCTCCATAAAGCTGGGCATTTCTATCTTCAGGTAGTCGCTGAATTCCTTATAGTTCATGGTTTTGGGGTCACCCTCCATCTTGGCGAACTTTATGTAGGAATTGACCAAAGTGTTGAGGACCCTTTCCATCCATGCAGACTTGTTTTTCTGCATAGAGGAAATTGTATTTAATCTTATGCCTCAAAGTAAAACTCCAAATTCACCTCTCCTACTCAGAGCTCTGCCATATGTACTCCACCATTATTACACTCATCTCCTCCACCATATGTACTCCACCATTATTACACTCATCTCCTCCACCATATGTACTCCACCTTTATTACACTCATCTCCTCCACCATATGTACTCCACCATTATTACACTCATCTCCTCCACCATATGTACTCCACCATTATTACACTCATCTCCTCCACCATATGTACTCCACCATTATTACACTCATCTCCTCCACCATATGTACTCCACCATTATTACACTCATCTCCTCCACCATATGTACTCCACCATTATTACACTCATCTCCTCCACCATATGTACTCCACCATTATTACACTCATCTCCTCCACCATATGTACTCCACCATTATTACACTCATCTCCTCCACCATATGTACTCCACCATTATTACACTCATCTCTTCCACTCAGTACTCCACCACTATTACACTCATCTCCACCACTCAGTGCTCCACCATATATACTCCATCATTATTACACTCATCTCCTCCACCATATGTACTCCACCATAATTACACTCATCTCCTCCACCATATGTACTCCACCATTATTACACTCATCTCCTCCACCATATGTACTCCACCATTATTACACTCATCTCCTCCACCATATGTACTCCACCATTATTACACTCATCTCCTCCACCATATGTACTCCACCATTATTACACTCATCTCCTCCACCATATGTACTCCACCATTATTACACTCATCTCCTCCACCATATGTACTCCACCATTATTACACCCATCTCCTCCACCATATGTACTCCACCATTATTACACTCATCTCCTCCACCATATGTACTCCACCATTATTACACTCATCTCCTCCACCATATGTACTCCACCATTATTACACTCATCTCCTCCACCATATGTACTCCACCATTATTACACTCATCTCCTCCACCATATGTACTCCACCATTATTACACTCATCTGCTCCACCATATGTACTCCACCATTATTACACTCATCTCTTCCACTCAGTACTCCACCACTATTACACTCATCTCCACCACTCAGTGCTCCACCATATATACTCCATCATTATTACACTCATCTCCTCCACCATATGTACTCCACCATTATTACACTCATCTCCTCCACCATATGTACTCCACCATTATTACACTCATCTCCTCCACCATATGTACTCCACCATTATTACTCATCTCCTCCACCATATGTACTCCACCATTATTACACTCATCTCCTACACCATATGTACTCCACCATTATTACACTCATCTCCTCCACCATATGTACTCCACTATTATTACACTCATCTCTTCCACTCAGTACTCCACCACTATTACACTCATCTCCACCACTCAGTGCTCCACCATATATACTCCATCATTATTACACTCATCTGTACATGATAGAATGAGGTAAACAGTTCAGCAGACTGTATCACACATAACAGTCTTAGATACTCCTTTGAAAAATTGGTAAGGATGGGTATGGATAATACTTCATGAGAGTTTCTCTTCATGTCCTCACGCTATTGTGGTGCAGGGTGTGCAATTGTGTATATGACATTATATGAATGTACTGTGTATCTTCATGTCCTCGCACTGTTGGGGTGCAGGATCTGCATTTTTGGGGTGATGGTTCTATCCTCTCCCATATAATAATTAGTCTTTACCTTACAGGTGACCGGAGCGCAGCACAGACAAAAGATCACAGCGACAAGCAGCAGATTACCGTCCGCTCTGGGTGGAGATACCTGGAGAGGTAAGTGACTGTCAGTGCCGGATTCTGCAGGAGGAGGAGTACTATGGGGGTGAGGTCACTTACCATGATGTATCCAGGCAAGATGTGCCCCAGTGATAGGAGAAGAGAGAATATAAGAGGAAAGACACCCCCAGACCGAGCCTCCTCCTCACCTAACCTGTAATATACCCTCTATATACCTGTATACACCCCCAAACCGAGCCTCATCCTCACCTAACCTGTAATATACCCTCTATATACCTGTATACACCCAGAGCAAGCCTCCTCCTCACCTAACCTGTAATATACTCTCTATATACCTGTATACACCCCCAGACCGAGCCTCCTCCTCACCTAACCTGTAATATACTCTCTATATACCTGTATACACCCCCAGACCGAGCCTCCTCCTCACCTAACCTGTAATATACCCTCTATATACCTGTATACACCCACAGACCGAGCCTCCTCCTCACCTAACCTGTAATATACCCTCTATATACCTGTATACACCTCCAGACCGAGCCTCCTCCTCACCTAACCTGTAATATACCCTCTATATACCTGTATACACCCCCAGACCGAGCCTCCTCCTCACCTAACCTGTAATATACCCTCTATATACCTGTATACACACCCAGACTGAGCCTCCTCCTCACCTAACCTGTAATATACCCTCTATATACCTGTATACACCCCCAGACCGAGCCCCCTCCTCACCTAACCTGTAATATACCCTCTATATACCTGTATACACCCCCAGACCGAGCCTCCTCCTATACCCTCTATATACCTGTATACACACCCAGACCGAGCCTCCTCCTCACCTATCCTGTAATATACCCTCTATATACCTGTATACACCCCCAGACTGAGCCTCCTCCTCACCTAACCTGTAATATACCCTCTATATACCTGTATACACCCCAGACCGAGCCTCCTCCTCACCTAACCTGTAATATACCCTCTATATACCTGTATACACCCCCAGACCGAACCTCCTCCTCATCTAACCTGTAATATACTCTCTATATACCTGTATACACCCCCAGACCGAGCCTCCTCCTCACCTAACCTGTAATATACCCTCTATATACCTGTATACACCCCCAGACCGAGCCTCCTCCTCACCTAACCTGTAATATACCTTCTATATACCTGTATACACCCCAGACCGAGCCTCCTCCTCACCTAACCTGTAATATACCTTCTATATACCTGTATACATCCCAGACCGAGCCTCCTCCTCATCTAACCTGTAATATACCCTCTATATACCTGTATACATCCCAGACCGAGCCTCCTCCTCACCTAACCTGTAATATACCCTCTATATACCTGTATACACCCCAGACCAAGCCTCATCCTCACCTAACCTGTAATATACCCTCTATATACCTGTATACACCCCAGACCGAGCCTCCTCCTCACCTAACCTGTAATATACCCTCTATATACCTGTATACACCCCCAGACCGAGCCTCCTCCTATACCCTCTATATACCTGTATACCACCCCCTGTACATCTGTTTTATGTTGTTTTTACTTTTTAATGCTATTTTTCTGGTCACTGATGAATTTCAGGCTGTTCTTACGCTGCTGTGTAAATAGGAGTTGCTCGTACTCTGAGCTTTCGAGAAGGTAGAAGGAGTATGGTAATAGGTGGGAGACCCCCACCTTATCCAGTTTCTTCCTGGTCTATTAAGTTGGGAGATAGCTGTGGAAGAGGGAACAAGATTGTTACAGAGCACCATCAGCTCCTCAGGTTAGTTAGTGGTGGTTTGGGGAAACAGGTAGTCCTATGTCACCAGAACCAAGGCTCGTAGAGCCAAGACATCATGATCCTGCTGTATGAGGTGTCCTGAATTTCCCCAAAAGTGTTTGGAAAGAGAAGTCCAAGGGGTCTCTGTGGTTGAAAGGGTCAGATGAATGAGGAAGAGGTGAAAATCCTATTCACTCCTGTCTATGTGTGTAATGTGCTGTAGGTATGTATATGTACATGTGCCTCCATAGTACTCTATAACTGGATATCTGCCAAGCTACACCTGTTACCTCCGGCATCGTGTCTCCTATGCCTTCATTCACATCTAATACCATGGGCACCCCAGAACATCATCACATAGAAGACAAGTTCGAGGGACCCAATACCATCACCCCATTGAGGCCCCCTAAGCACTGTGCCTGTCTCAGGTCTGTTGCTAAAAGCCACGAAGTTCAGTGTAGCCACTATCTTGGGTTTCCTCCTAACTGCACCATTTCCACAGGGTTGAGTTTTGAGACGTTGCACATCTCCATAAGACATTATACATCACTGTATGACTATATGAGACATCATACATGTCCACCATAACTGGCCATGGCCTGATGCCTGGTCCTGTCCTATAATGTGTCTCTGTTCTGCTCCGTTTCCTGGTGCGGTGTACATGTTACACTCTCCTCCATTGTCCTCTGCTGCCCCCATAATTGTTAGGTAGACACCAGGAACAATGGAGGTCGGTTCTAGAGTCTGCAGTCCTTGGCCGGGACTCAGAGTTATTACACGTCTCTGTCTCTCCACCTCTCATTATTACATCAAAAGGGCAACACTGATAAGAGAAATCCAACCCTCGACCTAATAAGCACCTAGAAAGGTCGCCGAGGATTATGTGCTGCATCGTGTCTCAACCTTTTAAAGCGATGTACCCGTAGTGAAAAAAATAGTTTCCAAACAAACACCCACAAAGTCTCCGTCTCCATGTTAGATATGATGGGAAAAGAAACACAGCATGCAGCATTATTTTTCCCATGAAAGTGACGGACACCACGATGTAACCCTGACATTCCCCAGTATAGGGCAATGAGGGCTGTTGAGTAAGGTGGAGCGCGGGACCCATCACATGTTATCTAATATCTGAAAGGCCCTACTTTGATGTGAAGAGGGGAATAAAAATTTTTTGAGGTGATCACATCCTCAAAGCGGAACCCATTTTTGAGCGTATCCCACACCTTGTCATGTCCCTTTTTTTGAGACATGACTGTTCACCTCTCTGCTCTGGGGTCTGCTGTGAGGTCATCACTCAGAGGTCAGTAATAAATGTAGCTCACCGCTCGCTCCCTGAGTCTTCTGACGCCATCAGCACTGTTCCTAAAGTAAAGATGGCCCCCGCAGCTGTCTTACTTATCAAGGAGGAGAGTGTTCTCACCTACAGTATGTACCCCCGGGAACTACAGGGAGTACCCCCTGGGGTACGCATACCGCAGGTTGAGAACCACTGTTCTAGAGCATGAAGGAAAATGTCAGAGATAGATATTAGACTGAATACATGCTGTATGTTACCCCATTGTAGAGTGCCCTGAAACTGGGACAATCCCTGTGCCCCATAATACAGGTGATCAGTGCCCCAAAAACTGTAACGACTGTTAAAGTGATAACTGTATGAGTCCCATAGTGTCGCTGAGAGATCTGTGACTGGACTGCAATATACTAACTGGACGAGGGATTGTGCCACTAGAGATACTTACCCCAATACATAGGATAGGGGGTAAGTGTCCGATCACTGAGGAGAACGGACAACAGAAAGTCTCCCTTTATCTTCCCAGTGACTGACGTGCCAGTACTTAAATGGTGTGTAATTGGCCATTAATTCCAATGACTCAATCAATAGTGGTGGAAATGACGACTTGTGGAGTGTAGATATTCAGGGCGAAGACCAAGGGGTGTAAGAGAAGGCCAAAAAGTAAAGAAGAGCACAGAGGTAAAGCCCCCCTTTAAATAATCAGATCTAACACGACAGCAAACCAGGCAACTCAGGGGTTACACATGTACGAGATGCTTAAAGGGAGTCTATCACTGCCCCCAGCTACTTTAAACCACTGCCATAGTGTTGTAGATGCTGTTAGCACAATAAAAACCATACCTTTCTTATGTTTCAGAGCCCCAGGGATGCGGAGAGAAAGTACTTTTATTCTTTATTCAAATGAGGATCTTGGAGCACAGGGGGTGTTTTCTTCTATTACTGAGCACTGCTGCATCATCACTAAACACGCCCATCCGGCATTCAGCTCCGCCCTCATGGCAGTGTACTTTAATCCTCCCACTGCCCAGTAAAACGTATTTTTACTAAGACCTCAGTAAAAGAACCACACAGAATTTCACACACACTTGACTGGATAACCGAGACCCCTGTGTTGCATAACCTGGTAGGCTCTATATGTCCAAACTACCTCACTATAGTTTGCCTACCGAAGGGCCTGCCTAGGACGGCCGCCCCGATTACCTATTAATACCTCTGATAAAGAAGGGAGACTTTTGTGTGTAATGCCGGCTTACCGGTGATGCAGCACGGGGGCTAACAAACTTATAGGTAACTCTAAACCCGGAACTCCCTGGTCACCCCTAGTGAATATCAGTATCCAATCCTGAGCAAGTATAAACAGGAAACTTGATGGACTTGGTAATATCTCAGAAATGTGCAGGATCCTCTGAGGTTGCAACAGGTGAAGAATCCAGAGTCCTTAGTGTAGGGAACTGCCATTTCTACTAGGATATAATGTATCTGGCTTCTTTGCCCCTGCAGTTTGGCTTCAGAGACCCCAGGCATTTAGTGCAAGTTTTGTTTTGTAAATACAGTGAGTCAGACACATGTGAGGCAGAGCTGCTGGGGGAGAGATGTGAGCAGAGCTGCTGAGACAGACATGTTATGTCTGGGGGAGTCTAAGAGCCACTTGTTCCTCTTTACTTCACAGTATATAGTTAGGTATGTGTTACCCCCTATATACTCACAGGACCTAGCTAGTAACCGTAGTTAGGGATCCATATATATATACAGTTCAGGGCAGTGATAGGTTAGGCTTCCGAAGGCCAACTAGCTAGTTAGAGGCCCGGTGGCACTAGTAGTTTAGCTGGCAGGTTAAGGACTCAGTGTTAGGGTAGTCAGGCCTGCATCTACTGCCGTCACCGTCGCCCTGTTTGCTGCCTGTGAAGAATCTCATCATCATCATCATCTCCTGATCGGCTGTCTGTCATCTCCTGGAAGAATCCGAGGATCCACAGTCATCCACAGGGGCCCCTGCATCTCTTCTGTTGCCTGGAGGTATTGTGCACTGGACTCTTGCTATATATCTATATATATACCCGGGTATATAACCTAAGACGGTTGAGGACTTGCTGGTTGTTGTAGTATTGCTGTGTTCTGAGTATATTGTATGTATGTATTATTACCCTTTTGATTCTTATAAAGCTACTGTTATAACCTTATGTGGTATCTGTATGTATTCTTCAGACTGTGAGATTAGTACAGTGATCCTTGTTAAGGCTACTAACTGTACTTCATGGGTAAGTCCCAGGAAGAGATCCTCCCTGTAATACAGAGGCTCTATCCTGGGTGGAGGCACTGATATATTTCATATATGTTCCCACTCTTCCCTTCAGCGAAGGCTTCAGGTCCCATTATACACACAGGTCAGCGCCAGAGTCTGTTGCGGGAGGGATAATACTCATACCCCCCCCCCCCAAATAGGGCTACATTTGGAGGCACTGCTGAGATTTAGAAGTGGGAATAGTCATTGATATGGAGAAGCGATATAGCTCAGAGGGGAACCTCCCACTAGCTACTACATGGGATTACCGACCGCCTGTTCCTCCCCTGGTTCAGGTAAAGGAAGAACCCCGCTCAGCCAGTTACCCCCCCAGTATGGCCGTCGCTAGCAGTTCCTCTAGTGACAGTGCTATTAGCACTTTAGCCAGGCTGACTGAAATGTTAGCTCAGGGCCTGCAGGCCACTCACTACAAGAAACTAAAAGTATTCTCTGGTAATGTCCCAGTACCACAAGGGGAGGAAAACTTTGAGATATGGAAAGAACATACTCTCCAATGCCTGAAGGAATGGTCTTGCTCTGAAGAAGGCAAGCGGCAGCGTATCAGTGAAAGTTTGCGGTCTCCTGCTGCAGAATTGATCCGCTTGTACAGAGACTCTCATGAAGGAGTGAGTGCATTGGACTATATACAAGTACTGTCTGATCACTTTGAGCCATACTATGACCTTGCCCAGATGGTTGCTGATTACCGAATGGTTCGTCAAAAAGAAGGGGAAAATGTCTCTACTTTTATTAACCGTTTACAGCTACTTCTTTCACGTCTGGTGTACCACGCAGCTATATCTACTTCAGAGGTAGACGCTATGAGAAGCAGTCAGTTGGTGAGAGGGTTACAACCTCATCATCCTCTTGCTCAAGTACTCAAGGTCTTACTATCTGATAGAGTCCTTCCATTTCCTGACTTAATGAAGTTAGTGAAGAAACAAGAAGCTGACATTAGTTTTAGTACCCCTAAGAAAGCGAAAAGCATCTCTAAAGAAGATGTTGTTCCTAATTCAAACAAGGACAAACCAGCGGAGCGGTCAGAACTTAGACAGTCCGCCACTCCACCCACTGCCACTCAACGGAGGAAGGATGCTAGAACCTGTTATAAATGTGGTCAGACGGGCCATACTGCCAGACAGTGTACGGAGGACAGTGAGGGATTGGGACACAGTGCTGTCTTCTCTATTCAGAATCAAAGACACCAAAGGAAGGCGGGCCGAGTAAATACCAGAGGCGCTATCGCGGGCTCCAGGTCCGTTGTCAAAGTCACTGTCAATGGTCATGCCGCTCCTGCCCTGTTTGATACAGGATCTCAAGTGACCCTGATTTATCGCTCGTTCTACCAAAAGTATCTGAAGGATATACCTCTTCAGTCTACAGGACAAATGAAATTGTGGGGGCTTAATTCAGGATCATATCCTGTAGATGGCAGCCTACAAGTAGTTATAGCTGTCCCTGAATTAGAAGATCAGAGTGTCGCTCCCATGAAGATTACGGCTCTTGTCTGTCCTGATACAGGGGATTCTTGTGCAGCTCCTGTGATACTTGGCACTAATTGTCCCGCAGTGCATTATGCTTTTCAGAAGTTTCTTGGAAGAGATTGGAACCCTGCAGCTCAGCCGGTGAATATATCTTCTGATCTTAGAGAACTCTGTGATGCCCTGTCTACTGGCTATCGACATGGAATGGTATATCATATCGGTGAGAGAACCGTGGAAGTTCCTGCCGGCGGGGAGAGAGTTCTGAGAGTAGCCTCCAGCATTGCTCCCGATTTGCTTGAAGGGGGGAGTTATGTCCTTATGGAAACCCCTGAAGAAATGATTAACCAGAATGGCTGGATGGTGATCCCAGAGAGAAAGGACTGGAGAAATAAAGTGGAGTTATCTACCTGTGTGACAGTGAGGAACTGTTCACCGCATCCGATTGTAATTGGACCATACCAGAATGTGGCCCACTGCTACCCTGTGCTTGGAGTAAATCCATACGCTGAAGTGTGCAGGATTCAAATCCGAGATGCAATCCCTAATCTCAATCTTGACTTGAGTGATCCACATTTACCAGAGGCCTGGAATCAGCGACTGACACAGAAGTTGTCTGAAATAT